>PNEQ01025363.1:0-54082 GCA_003012365.1 Medauroidea extradentata
TTGTATTATTTTTATAGAAGGAAACAAGGTAGCTTTTGAACACTTACATTAAACATGCGTATTTAACAGATTATTATTTCTGAGGCTGATTTTAAACATAGCCAGTCAGTAATACTAAATTCACAACAAGGTGTCTTGTTCGTTATTCGAACCGAGGTCTGCGGACCAGGAGTGGACCACTTTCACCAGGTCACGAACAGTAGTTAAAGCTTCGGCTGTCTGCAGTGACTTCACACTTGGTTCGCCTTTCCCGAATTAAACCAGCTATGATCACAGTAGATATCGACGATCTGGCAACAACGCTTCCCGCGGCACGAGTCAGAGTTCGCGCGCTCACGTCTTATTGGCTACAGTATTTAGGCTGTAGTTTGAAAACGGTGCATCGGAGACCCAAGGTTCCTATATTTTTCCGACTCTGCGTAGTGCCCCCGACCCGTGGTTTCAGTTTGTCGGTAACCTTTAGGAACACCCTGTATTTTGTGGGTATTTAATTTTGTGATCAGCACAAAAACATTTTGTTGACCCCCTTAAATATTGTTGCCACCATGAAATTATTTTGTTATTTCTATACAAAATTATTTTGCAGGGAAGACTTTCTACAAAAATTTTCTTTAAGTGTGACAGATCTCGAAAAGTACTTGTTTCTAGAGAGAACCACACAAGGAGAGACAGCACTGAGTGTGGAGCGACACTGCGTTTCAAACAGTATGTTCGATGACGAGAAATCAAACCTACCTACTTAATAACTTAAGGATCATGGGTACCAACAATTTGTAAAGCTGGATATTGAGTCTGATCGAGCCTACAAGGCATTTCGAAAGTTCCAGTACCAATCTAGATAGACACCTTGCCAGTGTGGGTGACTGACAATTCTCATGTGGGATAGAGCATCGATTAATATATCCTATTGAACTGCATTAGGATTACTAGAATTTACAATTTTTTTACCAACAGACGAACTTTCTCAAGGATCTTAAAAAAAGAAACTAATGATTATGCTGACACATAAGAAGAATTATACTGCTTACTATAATATGGTCAAACAAGCTCTTAGTCACAGGCTGTGAAAAAAATCCATTGCGTGCTGGAAATTTAGCATAGTACCTGGCTATAACCATACATTCAGCCGAATACGGCTAGAGGTGTAGTAGCAATGAATGGATTTGAAAATGATTTTTTTTTACAAACTGGTCAATAACACCGTGCACAGAAAATTCGTAGAAAATAAGTGTTATAGTCAAGGAATGAGCATTTTGTATTACAAGAAGCAACTAAGAAAACTAGTTGCAGATGCTGCTTTCAAAGACGTAACTATTTACTCTGAAATCCTGTAGTTTGTGATACTGGAGCAGGTAGCAATTTTGCTGGGTATTTTAATAAAATTCAAAGTTACAAATAAAGTTCAAGGTCTTTTAGCAAATTTGGTACTAAACCCAAGAAAATTTAGTGTTTAGTTCATGTTAGTATAGTGGAGAGACGTGAAAAGGGTAGGTTAAATGATAACTTGGTAGTACTATACTAATCATGCATTATGTCTGTTACAAAATATGACAATATACTACTAAATAAGAGAAGTAGGCATAAAATAGCCTAAGTTGGCCGGGGAGCCGTGATGTGGTGGCACCACATCCTCAAATATAGTGCCTCCACCAGTACGTTTAATGGCCGCCATATTGGATTTATCTTTGACCTTTGACCTACCAAGTTCCAGAAAATTTCCCAAAAATCTCTTGAAATTTCCTTTTTCCCCTAACTATTTCCCTTTTTTCTTTCCCCCTTCTAAAAAGCAATATAAATAAGTATATATAAAAATAGTATGATGCCATTGTCTTCTGAAAGCAGGCAGATTACCTCAAGGATTATGGGTCTCTACCCTCAAAGCAGCTTGTTAACCACGAGAGTTACGAGTCACATTAAGATTAAAAGAACCCATAAATATTAAATAATTCGATATTCGTTTGGCCGAGAAGCCGAATGGAGGCGAAATGTCGGAGAGAGGTGCCATAAGTAATTGATTTATTCTTTATGGTTTGAATGGGTTTTATGGTTTAATATTTTACTATTTTACATAACATCTTAAGCCTACACCATATAAATTCAAGCTGTGTAGTTATTTTTTTTATTTTAATATTTTTAAATATAATTATGGAAATTACTTAATCTCGACTCCCGTCTTAGCTGTATCAGACGGAGTTTAATTAAAACCAATCAATGAAAAAAATTAATATTTATGATTTTTTTTTTTCAATTATAGCACTGTAGGATAAATCTTGAAGTTCCCCATATTTCACAACACAAATACGCACACATCTGATCCATATTTGATAAATTCATTCCATAAATTATTTTAACAATAAGACAAACATACCTATAGTTCCTCTCTCACACCCTTGCCACATCTAGTAAGGAACTGACTTATGTTTTGTATAGTAGCCATGAAGTTTTATAGTGCCTTCCACTCTTCCCTCTCTCACCATACTTCTATCCATCACTAGTGCTCGTGTTATAACCTGTCCCAGGCAACCCCCCCTAACAACTGCATCACATGATCTTGAACTGACATTGCCTTTCTCTCCTTCCCATCATCATTTTTCTCTTTTCAGCACATGGCACTGAATTGAGATTGCTTCTCCCTTTACCTTCTCCACTCCATCACTGGCACTCGTGTCAGAACCTCTCCCATAATCACCATCACTTTGCCTTCCCTTCTCTTCCTTCTCAATTCTATTATTGGCGCATGTGTCAGTACATGTACCATCTCCCCTCCTTTCAGTCATTACCATGGATTGATATTGTATTCCCCCTGTTCCTCCTCCAGTCCTTTACTGTCGCTCATGTCAGAATCTGTTCGAGCTAAGTCACCCTCCCTTCCCCTACCATCCCATCACCAGCATGTGACTATACTTTCCCCTCCCTTCTCTCGATAGGTATGCACATGATGCAAGAATTAACCAGCTCTCATATGCCAGTGATCGTTTCTAGACCTGTGCACATAGGTTTTCTCATCATCCATCTTTTATCTTTACACTGGAACTCATGGTTTATTTACATGTTAAATTAATGTAATTACGTATTTTTGGGTATATTATTTACCATACTTTCAATTATTATTAAATTGTACTACCACTCAGGGTAAAAAAGGAACACATTTTCCTTGAGAAATATATTTTGTCCATGTAATCTACATTATACTCATGAACAAAACACAGGATCTCTTGCAAACATACAAATTCTTCATTATAAAACTATCTCTACCAAAACGACCTTAAAATGTGTGATCTCGTATATTATAAATCAGTCAGAATTTTTATTTACTTCAATATACGATTCCTTTGCACACTAGTAAATTTCGTGTCGTCGCATTACAATATTGAACATATAGTTTTAGTTGCAGATGCAGTAGCTATAACTCGGTTTCAGACGATCTACTAAGTTGACTTGGACTCAATCTTAATAATAATGATTTTTTTAGACTCATGGTGGCCCTCATAAGAAAAGGGAACTTAATAATGATTCTTCTGGATAATACATCAAATACATATTAAGAAAATTTAATAGGAGTAAGTAATCGCCGAATATGAAAGTAATAAAGACAAGTCTGGTGAAGATTATCCAGGTGCTTTCACGAATGTCCCTAGTGAAGTAACAATGAGGGAAAATGCGAAGATTATGAAAGACCAGTATAATAGTTAATATTTTTCCGATATTCCTAATGATCTTTATTAAAGAAGCTGGAGATTGTTCCCATGTTCATGAAATATATTGGATCATCCAAGAACTGAAAAAAGAATCTAGGTTAAATAGAAAATAAATGCTTTTGCATTAACTGCTTATGTACTATACTTATAATAAAAAGTTTATACATCTGTATAAAACACATTTTCTTAGGTTTATCTTGGTTGGTTCCCTGCTACTATTTTTAAAATATTGTAGATTTGGATTAAAGTGCTTGGCTACCTCTCTCTGTAGTATAAAACACATATACAGATAGTGAAACCACTAGTTGGTGATCAAATGGAGAGTATCCAGATCGTTAGTATCATGAAATTAATCCTACAATGAATCCTGAATAGCATCCCGAACAGTATCCCGAGCAGTATCCAGAACAGTATCATGAAATGTATCCTGAAATTAATTGTGAAATTAATCGTGAAATTAATACTAAAATAAATACTAAAATCAATCCCAAATTAATCCTAAAATTAACTCTGAAATTAGTTCATATTATGAATCTTGAAATTAATCCTAAAACGAATCCTGAGTCTGAATGCTGAAATGAATCCTAAAACAAATCCTGAATCTGAATCCTGAATCTCTATCCTGAAATGATTCCCGAAAACTGAATCCTGAAAGTTAACCCTGAAATAAGTCCTGAGACAGAATCTTTAAATGAATCCTAAAAGTAATCCTAAAATTAATTCTGAAACCGAATCCTGAAAATGAATCTTGAAAATGAATCCTGAAATGTTTCCTGAATTCGCGAGCTGTTTGCCAATGTTCTGGGTGTTGATCGCCAATGTTTGTAGGCTGTTTACCAATGTTTGTAGGCTGTTTACCAATGTTTGTCAGCTGTTTGCCATTGTTCGCGAGCTATTCGGCCATGTTCTCCACAACTTCGGTCATGTTCACTTTCCGCTTCAGCCGTAAGGACAAGTCGTTCGCTCATTATCGCAACCGTTTCGACAACAATGACGAGCCATGTTCGCCACCACTTCGACCACACGAAGAGCTTTTCGCCAACATATGCGAACTCTATGGCAATGCTTGAGACTCAATGAGAATGCTGGAATCGTCTGAAAACGAGTCAATGCTACCACTTCTGCAACGAGTAGTTTGTGTTCAAGATTGCAATTTGAAGACACAAAGTTTATTAGTGTGAAAAGGCCCCATTTGTTGACGTGAATAAAAATTCAAATGGAATGATAATAGGCAAGGTAAGACATTATAAGGTGGTTATTGTCGCGACCATTCGAAAACAAATAATTTGTACGTTTCCAAGGAATCCTGTGTTTCGTTTACGAGCAGTTTGTAGATTATATGGAAAGTATAATTTTATTAATGTGTTATTTTTTACCCTGCATGTTATAACAATTGAAATATTATTTAAATAATGGTATTTAATATACTAAAAAATATGCATTTTTATACTAACTTAACTATGAGTAAGAGTGTAAAGAAGAAATATGGGTTAGGAAAGGGGCTATGTGCTCAGGTAGACACACAATCGCGGCCACATGAGAGCTGGTTAAATCTTGCATCGTGTGCAGTCTCATATAAAGGAGGGAGGAGAAGGTATGATCATGTGCTGATGAGTGGGTTTACAAAGGCGAAATTACTTAGCTCAGACAGGTTCTGACACATGCACAAGTAATTGACTGGAGGGGAGAAGAGGCGGGTAATATAATACCAATTCAAGGTCTTGTACTGAAAAGCAACAGAGGTGATGGGGCATGTTCTGACATGGGCGCCAGTAATAGATCGGAGGTGGGAGAGGAAGAAAGGCAATCTGATGTTCATAGGAGTGGGGAGGAGAGGTTCTTACACGAGCGCCAGTGATGGCCGAGAGAGGGAGAAAATGGAAGGCAACGTCAATTCAATGACATTTGCCGAAGAGTGGAGGGGAGATGGAGCAGGTTCTGACATCAGCGCCAATAATGGAGGGGAGATAGAAAGTAGAGGAAGGCAAGGTCAGTTCTAGGTCATGTAATACTAGGGGGGGGGGGGGGGGGGGAGAGGTTATAACATGAGCGCCATTGATTGAACGGGGAGAGGGGGATTAGTGAAGACACTGTAAAATTGCATGGATATACTAAACTAGATTCACTTCTTTGCTGGATGTGGTAAGGGGTGGGTGTTTTTCTCTATGTTTGAGAGTTGAGCATTTAAGTATATATTAGCGATTTACTTGAAATTTATGTTAAGTTTTAGCCTCAATGTGACTCATAACCCTCAGAACTATCTAGCCACTCAGAGGGTCGAGACCCATAATCCTCGGATCACCTGCCCACTTTACAAAACAATGGCATCATATGATTTTTTGAGGAGAGGAGAGAAATAAAGCTAAGTTATTAGGGAAAAAAGTAATTTTTGGAAAAAAAAATATGTTGAGAAATTTTGGGGATTTCGAGTATCAAAGGTCAAGGTCAAATCCACGATGGCGGCCGTAGAGCCTGATGGTGGATACACTATATATGAGTATGTGGTGCCACCACACCATGGTTGCCTAGCCAACTTAGTACATTTTATGCTACTTACATGGTATTAATCTTTTTTACAATTCCCACACAAGGTAATAGCAATAGTAAAACAAAAGTAGGCACTTACTGGAACCAAGTGGAAAAAATAGTAGCATGCTTCGTTAAAAAAATGTTCAATGGCTTGCATAAAGCAAAAATAAACTAAGGCTCACACACATAAAAGGCTTAACTTAGTGGCCCGCTACAAGGACAAAAATCTTGGCTTATATTTAGGTGAAAATACAAATAGCTGTAGTGATTTGGGGAGTGAATTGGAGTCGCAGACAACGTAAGAATTTAATAAGCCATACACAAGACACAGAAGGAAAGTGGCCGATTAAAAAAAAATACTTTATATGGAAAAACATTACTGAGATCTTATACGAGTTAACAATATCACAAAAAAAGCTGACAAGGAAACTATAACGATTCTTCCCTGCATAATTAGTTTTCAAATATTCTATGTTGTGTATAAAAGGATGGTATACTGAGAAAATATGATAAACTCCCTACGCGGCTGACAACACCTGTACGAGTCCTGATGATAGATCAGATAGAAGTGAAGGATATTGAAAAAACGGCCTTATATAAATGAAAATAATTTAAGTTTCGGAGTCGAACAACACTTGTGTTTTAAATGAGCTGGAGAAAGGAAACTAACACAATAAAACTACTTCAAGCAATAACTTTAAAGAATGGCCGGCATGTACGAAAATAATTTGTAAAACCCGTGGTCTTAAGTATAATATGTATAACAATTTTATACTAGTGAAAATACTGTAGATTTAGTAACACAAAAAAGTATATTATATATAAAATTACTGTCATACAAAATACTATTTTAAAGTTCTATCAAAAAGAAAAATTACAAAATCCATTAATAAAAATGCTTACTAAGATCATTAAATTTTTCTATATGCCTAAGAAAATTAATGAAACAGCAACATTTAAAAACCGTACAAAATCTAAAAAAAAACATACAGAAGTAAACTTAACGTATGGGAAAAATATGTTTAAGTTGAAACATACATACATATTTAAAAAAACAACTAACAAGCGTTAAATATTTTTTGTTGAATTTTAAACTTAAGAAAATAATTTTTAATTTATCAATTTAAATATATTTGATATAAGATTAACTGTACACGCACAAAAATATTTCAAAAATGATATAGAAGTAATAACTTATACATATGTGGAAATATTATAAAGTAAGATAACCGGAGAACCGACATTCCAATAACCACTTACGTTTCAAACCCTAATACAAGGCTTAAAAAATATATTTAAGTTCTACAAAACTTACAAAAGTAGTCTTAAGATTCCATTAAAAAATTGTACCTAGGGAAGTAAAGTGACGAAGTTTGGTTTGTTGTAACTTTGGAGAAAGATGCCGGGGAAGTGCAGTGATTAGGTTGGTTTCCAGGTAAAGCATATTACGTCAAAAACTAACACATAGAAATAACTGTTCCAAGAACTCTCAAAAACGTAATAAGTTTGACAATTTCAAAACTTGTTGCACAAGAAAACTCAGACAAATACAAAAGGTAAAAAAAGTTCGCTACTACTTATAAAAGCCTATCAAAAACAAAAAACAAAAAAAAATTCTAGGCCCTACGGGGCCTGACTGGGACTTCGGGTTGTTTGCGATGTACGTTCAGGTCGTGAGCCGTTAGCCTTGGGAGAGCAACCGCCTCCCAAGTCCTAGGATTCCGGTAGAGTGGTGGCGTTTTGTTTAAATTAGTGGAGCTAGTGAAGTTATTGTGTTGGTGTCGGCAGATAAGCCGTGCTACGTGGGCTTGGATGGAACAGGGGATTGGACGCCCTGACTGTAGAGGACCGACGCCAGAAAACTGAAGTATTATCTCCGTCTAGACCTAAGTAATAAGGTAATGATAAGTTTGAAAGTGTTTTTTTAAGGCAGATGGTGCAGTTAAAGCTGAAGTCAATGGTATAGTTAAAGTTAGCAGTAAAGTGTAAATTAAAATTTTATTTAGCTAATTGTTGACTTATTTCAGATTGAAAGAGCGTAAGTGCGAGTCTGAGTCTGAACACCCACACAAAATGTAATTTGTAAAAAAAAAAATTGATAACGGTTCCTTTTATTATTTTGTAAATAAAACTGATATGTATCGCCGGTTCAGATAAACTTAAAATATAGTTTTATGACGCCTTTAAATATTTAGAAACTTGTGTATTTCGTCATTTGGAAAATTTTAACATGTTTAATTCAGTGTAAATAACTGTTAATTAATAATTATCAGATTAAAAATGGTTCTTAGTAAGTTTTTTTTCCATACTTTAATCATCTTTCTAGTCATTCACTTTTGTCTGGTTAAACGCCCTATGATAACTTTTATAATTTGTTATTTTTATTCAATAAATTGTAGTCGATTTAATGAAAGTGCAGTTATTATATTTATCTGGCCCCAGCTTTTACATATTTTTTGCAGTCTAGTATTACGTTGTCTAGTCATTTTTATTTCAGGTGTTATATCAGGAAGGTAAAGAGATTTAGGCAGCGCTTAACTTCTACGTCTTTAGCGCTGGTGAGGGGCGATGAGGTGTGAGTGTGAAGCAGCGCCAGAATGAAGCTGTGTGGGGAAACGGGAGATCCCGAGAAAATCCACCGACCAGCGCACCGTCCGGCACGATTCCCACATGTGAAATGCAGAAGACCGACCCCACTGGGAGTCGAATCCGTATCGCCTAGCTGAAGGGTGATAAGGTAAAAGTCTTTAAACACGTATGCCTACCTAGAAATCGACGTTATGTGATGGTTCTCCTAGTGGTGAGATTTGGAAACAGTGATGGGATTAAACAATCGGTAGATAGAACGCCAAACAAATCTTGCAGACGACTCCGGAAGAATGACAATGGGTAGAAATATGAGTTCTCATTGCGGAGAACGGTTTAGTAACAAAGTCTGAATGAGAAGCAATCAGTAGCTACATGAACAATTAGCGGTAGCCTACCTGTAAGTCAAATGTACTGATAATTGAAAACAATATGGCAGGTGAAGCATGTCAGGTTAGCTATAAATTAAGACAGAAAGAACATGATGACTGGGCAGAAAAAGTGCGAAAAATTAAAAGCAAGATGCTGATCTTCATACTGTACTGAAGGAACCAATCTAAAAATTAATGCACGCTATGTGTATACAGACACACATATACATATGTATACAGGCTGATTGGAAAAATCACCGACAACGCTTAGCATGTTGTGCGGGAGGACAAACTGATCATACTTGAAGGAGGAGCCCATATCCGGAAAAGAACGGTGTGGGCGCAGGTGACCAGAAAAGTGTCCGTGCGACATGTGGTAAATAAAACGAAGAAACAGTATGTATGTAGCAAAAAGCAGATTACAAACGAATTGTGTACCTCCGACGTCAATGCAGAGTCTACAGCGGCGGCGCTGAACTAGACGCACATGATCCAATAAGTGCGGTTGTCTGGAAAGAACTTCAATCGCTCCATGAACACGTCCTATGAGGTTCTCCTCTGATGTTACAGGAGTGGTATACACCATGGCTTTCATTATTACCCCACTGAAAATAGTCGAGTTGTGTGAAATCTGATGATCGTGCTGGTCATCGAACTGGTTCTCCTTGACCAATCCATCGATTTGGGTATTTAACGTTGAGGTGATTCCTCACATTTCTATCAAAATGTGCTGGAACTCCGTCGTGCTGCAGCCACATGACTTGTCGCATTTGCAGCGGCACTTCATCCAATAAGGTAGGCAAGATATTTCAAAGAATTGTGCGGTACACCACTCCTGTTAATCTGATTGTCAGTAGATGTGGACCAATGATATGGTCCGCAATTATTCCAGCCCATACGTTGATACTGAACCTGTGTTGGTGACCGTGAACCACATGCAACATGGATTTTCGTCCGTCCAAACATACATGTTATGCAGGTTTACAATTCCGTTGCGGTTAAAGGAGTATTTGTCTGTGAATAGCACCAAGCTCAGAAATTGTGACTGCAGTATGCATTGTTGGAAAAACCATTTCGCAAACTGGACTCGTCGTGAGTAGTCATCCTACAATAATGCGTAAACTTTTTGCAGACGGTATGGATATAGCAGCTGGTCATGTGAACTACTTGCCACACCGCATTTTGAGATGTGTGCAGCGTCTGTATCACTTGCCGAGTGCTGGTGGATGGGTTCTCTTCGACCAGTCTCAACACATCTTCCTCTAATTGAGGTGTTCGAGTCGAACATGGTCGACCCGCATCATATTTAGGCTCCTAACAAAGGGATATCACTGTAAACATTCGACACTACTGCTGTACAACAGTGTTACTGCAGTACATGTAAGTAACAAGCACAAGTTACACTGCTATGTACATACGTGAAACCTTCCGGCATCTCTTAGTCGTCTCTCAATGGCCGCGAACGTAGAATAATGTGGAGTGTGTCTGTTTGGAAAACGTTCCGCATACAGTCGTGCAGCAGCTTGACCATACAATCTGTTTTGGCGTATACGAGTACCATGTCGGTCATTTCCGTTGTTGTGGACTGGAAGGGCCTACATGTCGACAACTGCCAAACACGGCACTGCACTGAAAGAATACTGAACGTACCTCGGTCAAATGTATCGAGTAGCGCATGCGTAGGAATGTTATTACGGTCACACCATTAGCTAAACGGTCCCGTACCTGTTTTGGAGACAAAAACGGGTTGCAAACAATGACACCAGTTGTTTGACATTGACGTTCTACTGCGCCCACAACTTGCGTTTCCGGACGTGGGTTCCTTCTTAAATTATGATCAGTTTGTCGTTCCGCACAGCATACAAAACGTTGTCGGTGTTTTTTTAATCAACCTATATATATATGTACATATATTACGTGTATATATATATATATACATATATGTATATATGTACATATATTACGTGTATATATATGCACATATATTACGTGTATATATATGCACATATGTTACGTGTATATATATGTATATATGTACATATATTACGTATATATATACATATATACGAAAAAATATACACATGTATTTTTTGCGGCGGTAGCACGTAATTGTGTGCATATTTAATTAAAAATATGTCGGGGAAACTTAACATAGGCACACGCAGTTATAGCCACATTAAAGCAAAACTCTTTAAGCTTGTATTTTATAGCTCTTGCATATTCAGTGGATGGAATGCATCTGTGTGGATATTCATGCCTTTGATATGAATCTTTAGATCGTGAAGTCCATCAAATGGTGTTTGGTAGAACTAGTTCTTGCTACCCCACAACAAATTATCTTGTACGGTTATGTCGGGTGAATGTGGAGGCCTAAGAATTGGCAAATCTCTGCTTAATTATAATTCTATACTTGTGCTGTCTAGGTACGCGTGTGTCCGCTGACACCAGTGCGGTGAGACGTTGTGGCACCAACTGGATACAGAAACATTTTTGACTGAAAGCGGTCGATTTCTGGAACTGCGTGTAGTTCAGACATGTCCAGTTTGATGTTAGTATTCCCGTCAACTCTTGGAAAATGAAACGGTCCAATACTCTTGCAATGAATTAAACAACACCACGTATTAACTTTGCACACATTTCTCAGATTCATTTTACACATTTATCAAAAACGCACGGTTGGCAACGTTAATTGTAATCATGGCTATCGCTTAAACGTATGGTGAGATATTGCTTACGAAATTATGTGGGGTAAATTCCTTGTTTCTAAGCTACTGATTTAGTCTCAAAAGGCTAAGCCACACAATGCACACATTACTGCAGTGTCACTTTAAAAATGGACACTAGTATCTCATGATGGTGGCAACATAAAATTTAATAATTTTATTTCAATATACCGAAAACAGAGGGTGCCTAGCTCAATAAGTTTTTTTCCCGCGTATTTTGTCATAATTTTACAATTCCTCAAGCAGAAATACGAGTCACATGATATATACAACGGGTATCTAAAACTTACCGATAAACTTTAACATGTGTTCGCTGAGGTGGAAATAGAATGTTTGGTGTAGGAAACCCATGGTCCAGCTCACATAAGAAGCGCTGCAGACGCTTCCAAAGTTTGAGAAAATATTAAAAATTTTTGTTACATTTAGGAAACTACTTGCTTGACAGAAACATATTTTTGGGTATGAAATAGATTTACTGCAAGCAACAATAACGTGAAGGATTTATACATTTAAAACACGTCAATCACGTTGAAAGGGGGTGGCACTACCCTTATTTCTTTGAAAAATGTATGTGACGCTAAAAGTTGTTATTTTGGTCAAATATAAATAAATGGCGCAAAATATAGACAAATTAATGCATGTTGCAAAACCTGTCTAACGCTTGTCCTTTTAGGACCATATTTAAATGTTTGATTTCACAAAGAAGCACTATTGTCTCTCATGCATGTATAGGCCTACGTATACAGCGTGAGTCTGAAAAACACCGACAAACGCTGGCAGGTGAATCCTTATGAAAAAAATAAGCAGAAATTATATTTTGCAATTTTCACCCTAACTTAATATTAAGGGAGTAATGAGACATTGAATATTAAAATTTATAATCGTATTTCCCCAAAATATCGGAAACTAGATGACATAAGAGAACAATATTTTCAGCATTGCTTAATGATGTTGGGAACTTCAAATCAACAGTGAATACAACTTGATACATTCTACCAATATGAAAATACAAGGGGTGGCTACCCTTTAATTGCATACAACTCTTTTACCGTCAGGATTTTCGAACATTTTAAGATCGTTTATAGTGAAATGATACCTGTTTAACAAAAAAGGTCCTCTTGTTGCAACTGTCTAGGGCATACCGTTTATGCTCAAAACGCACTTGAATATTCGCGCAGGCATACAGCGCCTAGATCATAGGCAATCACGCGAACATCCTTGTGATGTGTTCAGCGTACAGACAATTACTGAAACATGTGTAAATAGTATAGTGTTAAAGTCACATATCAGTTTGTTACAAGCATTCTACGTACATATCGTAGCAGTTGTGAACGAAAATGGTAGGTCCCACGCAGCTGAAACATTTGTAAATGGAAAAAGTCTTAGGTCATGATATTCTCTTAATTTGTAACATTGGTGTAATTGCAAACCCAAAAACAGTTCAGAGAGCCTAGTCTTGCGGAAAAAAAACTGTTTTCGCCTAACTCCTTAAATAAGTATCATGCGTGCGTAATGGACAGAGTGTGTCGAGCCATGTAGGCTACTTGCAAAACACATGCGCGTGTTACGATCGTGGGTGAGATGCATTTATAAAACAAAGTATTACGAGATAGTAATGCATTCCACTATACTGTACACAACTATTGAAATTAAACAAATAAAGACATTAACAGACACGTAAACAACAAACGTAAAAGCGTTTTTGTGACTTTATAATCAACAACAAGCATAAAGGATTTCTTGTAGGAATACTGACAAAATGAATGGAGAGATTCGGACGGCTTGAAATATTAATGATTTTGAGAGCCAAAGAGGGATGACATGGTGGGGACATGGAGTTGCAATAGGAATGGAGGATAAGGAAAACGGGAGAGCCACGATAAAAGCTATCGGCCAACGTAATCGTACAGGCACGATTCTCACGTTTGAAAATTGGCATGACAACCGGCGGTAATCAAAACCATATCGCCTCGTAGGAAGACAAGACCATTAGACCACTGTGGCGGTTGTAGCTGCCATACTTTGGAGAAACAACATTGATACTGTACTATTATTTTATTATTTAAATATTACCTTAGGAAGTTATTCATGTTTGGTTTATTATCAGCATTACATACATACCCTAGATTGCGACTTTAACACAATACCATTTACACATGTTCCAGTAATTGTCTGTACGCTGAACACACCACACGGATGTTCGCACGATTGCTATGATCTAGGCTCTGTATGCCTGCACGAATATTCAAGTACGTTTTGAGCATAAACGGTATACCCTAGACAGTTGCAACAAGAGGACCTTTTTTGTTACACAGGTATCATTTCACTATAAACCATCTTCAAATGTTCGAAAATCCTAACGGTAATCAAGTTGTATGCAATTAAAAGGTAGCCACCCCTTGTATTTTCATATTGGTACAAGGTATCAATTTGCATTTGCTGTTGATTTGAAGGTCCAAACAGCATTAAGCAATGCTGAAAGTATTGTTTTCTTATGTCATCTAGTTTCCGATACTTTGGGGAAATATGATTACAAATTTTGATATTCAATGACTCATTACTCCCTTAATATTAAATTAAAGTGAAAATTCAAAATGTAATTTCTGCTTAATTTTTTATAAGGATTCACCTGCCAGCGTTTGTCGGTGTTTTTCAGACTCATCCTGTATATATGACACACACAGGCTGGTGCTGAACTCTTCCGACAAACTTCGGCAGATGGTTTGCAATAAAAGAGAGATCGAAAAGATAAATCAGACGTTTTTTTTGCAAGGAATGTTGCAGAAATAAACGATAAATCAGAATTTCAGGATACTGGATTATTACAGTACGAAGTGCAAAACGGAAATAAATTGACTCCAATAGCAATCCAAACCATGAAAACTAAGGGAGTGTTACATATTTGAACAATGAAATTGTAGTGTTAACTATTTATTTGTTGCTTCAGGTGGGTATGTTATCTACGAATCACTTACAGCATAAATTGTGTATTGTGTTTTAACACTGAATGAAACCTTTACGAGACTTGAACTTAAACAATATTCACTTAACATAATTTAATTTTAGGTGCACAGCCAGATATTTGGTGTTTGCACACTGTAATCATGTCTTAAATAATAGCCTACTTATGTAATGTTGGAACAAGTGTTATGCCTTGTGTTATCCACACCGACACCGACGGCAACGAAATGTCGCTGAAATGCCTGTAGGGTCTGCGGTGGCACAGTCGCCGCGCTGATCGCCTCCCTCCTTAACGCATCAGACTCGATTGTCTGGAATGGGCTGCTCAGAAAGGCAACATGAACAGTTCATATCACCCATGCAACGGCACAAAAGTTGCAGTCATTTAAGAGGGTGACCACCCCCGTTATTTTCATGAATGGGAAAGTTGTAAAGATGGGTTTCTTGGTGGACTGAAGATTTCAGTAACACTAATCATTGTGCAAAATTTTGTACTTTAAATCCATGTTGTTTCTGATATTTTGCCAAAACACCAATTTAACATTTTAATTTTAAAGATGAATTTCTCCCATCAAAATTCCGCTATGGAAATATTTACCGAATAACCATATACCTCAGTTTTGATATGACATTACCTTCTACATTTTAACATTAAGTTAAGGAAGTTAAGAAACACTATATATACATATACGATCAAAAGTAAAATTATTAATTTGTTACTATCATTCATTCTAATTTAGTAAATTCAGCAAAGACATTAGTGATATTAAAAATGTCAACAGAATGTACTTACGAGAACCGCACATGAAAATTATAATTCAACTTTACAAAAATTATAATTTACACACCTTGGTTTTCGGGCTGGTCATCATATGCGTATTCTTCACTTTCGCCGATCTCCAACCGAACCTTCGTATGACTTGCGATCTCTTCATCTTTCTCTGACCTGTGCTAAGAAAGTCGTAATTTAACCAACGTAATGTTCCACAACATCTACTCGCATAAAATATGTACATTATTTACACATGAATACGGGCATAACAATTACAAAAGAAAACCAAAATATGATTATACTATTCAGAAATTCCGCTCATACAACAGCTCCAATTATTGTTGAACTTGAACAAATTCGTCCGTTAGTGAAAATACATGCACATCATTCGGAAACTAAAGAATTTCAATGTTGTTACACCTTTATAATAAAAAACATATTCAATGTTTACCCAGCAATAATGTTTTTCTATTAAACCAGCAGTTACTTAATTAAAAAAAAGTATTTCCCATACATATTTGTGTTTTGCATATTTTTTAGCTTATTAAATTTTAGTGACATTATTACCAGGTGTATCACCTATGAGTCGCCAGGTGCACGACACGCGACATTAACGTCCTCCTTACTCGCTTCTTGAAAACATTTAAAATTACTTTTATTTTTGTAGGCCAAATGCAATTAATATTCTTGAAGTAGGCCTGCAAGTCACTAAGTACTACTGTCACGCCACCCTATCGATTGCGGAAATAAAATTACATCTTCTAATCGTACTGAACTTGCAATACCAAGAAAATGGTGTTTCGAAAATAATCGGGGCGTCACATGAATACGCCGACGACATGGTTTCTTTGGGCCGGCTGTATCAAAACAAAGCTGAAAAGAGAATGTTAATAAACGCAATAACATGAACTTAAATTCACCTGCCGAATAATAGGCGTTACACTTTGTATACAAGAGTAACCCTAACAACTCTACTTACTAATTACAGTTGGACAACTGAGCCGAATAAAATTAAACTAAGCAATCTCTAACGAAAAATACGTATATAGAGTTCTTCTTGGACATGTAAAACATTTTACAATATTTTTACATGAAATAGTTTTGGAAAAAATAATATTAATAAATTGTAATTTATTTATTGTTGAACTTTGATATTTCATGACAATTGTTTAGCTTCAAAATACGTACAATGAACATGAAAATTTTTTGGACATACGCCATTGCGGGCGAATGTTGCCGTACTGCCAAAAAAACAAACAATAAAACAAAAAAATAAAAAGAAACAAAGGAAGAATAGCCAGACAGCTGTAGTCAACAGACATTAAACATACAGATAATTCCTGAAAGGAATTTAGTCATATCCCAGAATACGCTACAAGGACAAGAACATATATAAACATCACAAAATTAATTCCTTAGTGGAGTATAGTCGACTGGAGAAGGACGACACACAAACACAACAAAAGGCAGACGAAAAAAAATGGGGTGGGCGAAAAGGGCACCAAATTGGTGAACGACGACGACAACAACACAAATAATGAGGGACACGAATGGATATGAGCAAAGGCAAGACGCAACACAAGCAAAAAACAGACGTAAATAAATAGTAGGCTTCTCAAGACAACAGATACGACGTGTCGGGAACTGATATTTGTTCCCGTCTTCAGACTGAGGAGCTCTAGCAGACTGGCTTAGTCTGTATTTGTTTCAATCTGCTGAAGTTATGCAGTCTGTACATGAGCCTAAAGACGGGAACAAATACCAGTTCCCGAAACGTCGCATATGTTGCCTTGAGAAGACTAAAATTTTCGGTCTGTTTTTATCTGTGTTGTGTCTTTCCTCTGTTCACATTCATTCGTGTCTCTCGTTATTTGTGTTGTCATCGTCGTTAATTCATTTCGTCCCCTTTTCGCACACTGCATTTTTGTTGGTTTTTTTATTATGTGTGGCCTATATTTTGTTGTTTTTTGTGTTGTCCTTCACCAGTCGACTATATTCCACTTCGGAATTAATTCTGTGTGGTTTATATATGTTCTCGTCCTTGTGGCGTCTTATGGGATATGACTAAATTCCTTTCAGGAATTGTCTGTAGGTTTTGTCTGTTGACTACAGCTTACTGGCTTTTCTTACTTTGTTTATTTTTTGTTTTATTGTGAGTTTTTATGCAATACGACAACATTCGCTTGCAATGGCGTAGGTCCAAAAAATATTTAATGTTCATAATATGAACCCATTGCAAGAATCGTTCGAAGATCACTTCAAAATACATTTCTTGCACAAGTTATCATAATTTGTGTAGTTAATTACAAAGTCGTCAGTCTTGTTAAAATATTATTTACTCATTTTGTTTTCCAGACAGTAGCTATTACGGTACACATCTTTAACAGAAAAGCTGGCGTGAATACTACTTTTCAGAAGAGAAACGCAAACTTACACAACGCGTAAATTTTATATTTTCTAAGAATAAATATACAATCAAAAATGTAGCAATAGTTTTCTCTCATAGAATACATGATAAATTTCTTTGCAACGTACGAAAAAATTAAGACCAAAAATTACATGCATATCCAATTAACAAAGTATTAAATTTAGAAGATATTTAAAAAAGTCTTGTCCTATCCCATCTTCTTTAAAATGGTGTCGTTGAAATCTATACTTGATTTAATATTTTTATGTGGGTAGAAATTTGCTAACTCCATTAGCAACTTAGTCCGGACAAATATCGATGTAAGCACAATGTAATATTATTTCTCTTAAATTTTTCAACAAATTTCAAAAAAATACTTTTAAAAATGAATAATAATTTAATGAAGAACTTTTTTTTGTTATGTGTTTTTAAATACATACCTTAGTTTGTAATTTTAAATATCTATTTGTAGGATTGCAGCGCACATTCTACCTTAAGAATCATGATCCAATTATTCAACAAATGTTAACTTTCCTTATTTCTACATGTTGCAGGATCTTTGAACCGTAAACGACAGAGAAGTTAGCAGAAGCACATGTAGCGACTATAATAACCACAGATATGGGGTGATTGGTTTCAGCGATACACTCAGTATTTGCTGGGGTGCTGCTCACGTAACCATCTTATCTTCTGTGTCTCTTTAATGGGAGTTTCGAAAATGTAAATCGTGGGTTTTCAGTGATTGAGTTAGGCACTGCACGCGTTCGCAAATTTGAGATCTGCCACCACCCTCCAGGGTGCTCGAGCGTAAACGCTTTTCGTTTTAAGTTCTGCTGCAGGCAATGAGAAGGAACAACGTTACAGTAACTTCGAGCATATGCAAGAAATGTCTTCCACTCGTGACTGTCTTTATATCGTACTATCTTAATAATTCTCTTTACCAGAATCTCAATACGTTGGCAACATTGACTTTCAAACATTTTACTGATTTATGTTTTCTCACTTTTCACAACGTGTTTTGAACTACTATTGACTTAAATTTAATTTATATGATATAAATATTATTTGTTCCTCTTTAGAATTCCGATTTTATAAGACTTAACATCAACTCGTCTCTCGTAGAATGCTAGCGTGATGCGCTTACAAGATGTAGCAGCACTGGCAGTATATTGGTATCTCCAACCAAGAGAAAGCAGCACGGGTTTTGTATTGAGTTTGTCGTTCGCATCTGCAGTCGAAGTTATGTTACACAGAGCTATTATTTACGAAACGTGTTACGTTATTAAAGGAAAATAAAGTTATGTATTTCTGTCTCTTTTGAAGCACAGTCAGATTGTTCTCAAGCGAGAATGGCCGTAGAACACAACTGAAATACGTCGGCCATTTTCATGAATTTTGTCTCGTAACAACAGCTTAGAACCCGATCTTTATATAAAGGTAATCACGAGACTTTTGAAAGACAGTCACGGTGCCATTTTCAGTTATAGAATACGTTATCTCGTCGTAACGATAGATACTCACCGACTATATTTGTTTAAAGCTCGTATAAGAGACTGAAATGCTAGAAAATAGGCCCCCTCCGTGTGACCCCAGGCGGCCTACGTAGCGTAGTCGGTTAGGCACTGGTCTACGATGTGATAGGTCCTGGGTTTGTATTGGCTCTTGCATGGATAATGTGCTGTCCCTTCGCCCCACTTCAGCCTCATCGGCTCTGAACACCTCGTTGTCAAAGGGCCGTAAAACCCTCTCACCTCACTCATGTGACCCCACAGAAAAAAAAAGATAAACGGCGTTAAATTGAGTGAATGAGAGTTCCAATGCACTGGACAACCTTCACCTAGAGCCCTGTGATCAACACTGGTGTGACGTGGTTTCGCTGCTCAGCAGCAAAATGTGCTGAGACACAATCATGCGGATACACCGAGCGTCGCTCTGCCAATAGCACATCCTCTTAACAGTTCCGGCACCCCCTATAGTATCATACAATTAAATATCTGCTTCCATTTAGCCTTGATATAATAATACAAGGTTCAATAAAATGTTTCGCCGATTATGAATTAAGGGCGCAGCCTACAGCAATTTCCATTGTCAAATTTTAATTCATTATTTGTACCAGATATTTTTTTCTTATTTTAGACATAAATTGTGACTAAATCTTGCTCTTTGGAAATTTTGTATCTCTCATAGTTTTTGCGTATTGACTTGTAAACGTCAAAACTTGCATTTTACAGGTGTATGTACGCCTCTAAAACCAACTGAAATACGATACGAAATTGAAGAAATTCACAATGTTTAAATAACGTTGTAGGCTACAACTTGACAAATATAAAAACAAAAATAAAGTGTTCGTATTTAAATAAAAATGCTTTGATTGATTTTCTTTAAGCCTACTCCGTAGCGCAGTCGGTTAAGTGCCGGTCAACTGTGCGAGAGGCCCCGGTTTCGAACCCTGTTTCGGGAGTGCATGTTGTGTTGTCCCTTCGTCTCACTTCACCCTCATAGGCTCTTAAAACCCCACATTTAAGCCAACTTTCACTTGTGCGTATGTGTGTTCCTCAATTTGTCCACCACATTAAAAAACTGTTGATCACGTTGTCCTACAGCACTTCATCATCTAATTTAATTGACAACATTAAAAATGCTGTTAAGTATCAAGTGTTATTTTTGTTCATATGTTACGCAATTACAATTTATAATTGTTTTCATGGTAGTGATAATCATTCACTTTACAGAAACGTTTTTAATTCCATTTCGAAAAATTTTTTCAGAAACTTTCTTCACGCTAAACTTACACACACTGTTTTGACTCAACGTGTATGACTAGGTAGGGTACCGTTCATGTAATATTATTTGATTATTGTGTATTTTTAATAATAAACGTTCTCTCACTTCCAATATCTCATGTCATGAATACATTATTTTAGACAGTGGCAACCAGGATTTGTGTTTTTGGGGAGGGGTTGATACCGGGCATTAAGGGGTAATGTTGGACAATTTTATTTCATTTTCAGTTTTTTAGCCATAACATTTATTCAAATTGTATTACCAAAATTTATCTTCGACAAAGCATAGGATGTATTTTTGGTAAACGGCTCGACATAAATCATAACGGAATCAATTCATTAATTTGCTATGCAGAAATAATTGCAAGAGAATTATAGGTTAACTTTCAAGAATTCTCTTTCAATGATTCTTCATTACAAATTAATTAAAGATTCCATTATTGTTTATGTCAAGCAGCTTAACAATAATATATCGTATGCATTGTCAAGGAGAAAATTTCGATACTACAATTTGAATAATCATTATGGCTCATAAACTTAAATTACAATAAAACTGTCTAACACTGCCCATTTAGGAACACGAATCCCCATTATTAAAGTGGAGCGTCTGGTGCCCCCCACCCCCGCGGAAAAAATTTGGATTTCAGTGAGTAAACTGGTGCTTTTTAAGCAGTTTTAGTATCGAAACCTTGAACATACCACTCGATTTTTAGACACGAAAAATATTTGAGTGAATAGTATAACTAAATGTGGTAATGACTGTTCACTAACAGATTACATTTCCAGCCTTAGACAAAAATTTATTTATTATTTATTTGGGACGTGGCCTTTCTTCAAGTGTTGAATAAGGCTTATAAATATGTTCATCTGACGAACAGTGGGTGTAGAACTATATTCTAAATGTGGCTAGATGATAATATTAAATCAATACTTTATTTTACACGTTTCGTTTTATTTACAGAATTTTTAACCACTTCAGTTCGAAAATGTTAAATTTAACTAATAACTGCATTTCACAGATGGTCAAAATAATTACTATTCTGATGTAAAGTTTTTGCTCTCCTCACACTGCACAAATAAATAATTTTACAATATTATAACCCAGAATGACATGGGTTAAAACAGAATTGGAGCCATACAAGAATACGTTAAAATTTTTATTTTGATTGAATCTATAACATTTAGATATCAATATGCAAATAAATTTCTATATACACATTTATTTGTACATCTAACAATAAAACAATATTACAGGTTATTTTTACTAAGATGTAAACACGTCACTTAAAATTATTTATAAAGTTCGGTAGTTATCTATATACTCTTAAAATAAACTTCTAGAAAATTATTTCTGAAGAGAACTATAGAAAATTATTTGTGAAGAGAACTAATGTGAACTGTGCCTGGATTTTTATACAGTAAAGTTCGCAGCCAATTAATTAAAGTGATTCCGTGATTTTATTTATTACTTTAAAATATTAATCTGATTGGTACTGGGTTGAAATCTGTGGTTGAGTACTAATTAGAGAAAGAAAAACAAAAAACCAGCATGTCTGAATTTGTAACAATTTGTCTAGGTCTTTTGACAGATGTTTATAAACTAGTCCATTGATGAACGGTAGCGTGAACTCCGAGGTTTACTATACGAAAAGAAATATAATGAGACAAGGGCAAAACGTTTAAATAAAAGTGGTTATTTGATCATGAAACAGTAACAGGATGGTATACAACATTTAGTTTTAATTAAACGAAACATGGTTTTTCTGGCTCAGTTCGGAAAGTTCTATTTTAAAAAGAACCGAAAATTTAAGCGGCAAGGTGTCTTGATGAACTTACCCAACACATCAGTTCGGCTAATGTAAATGTGGTGATGAATGTTTAGCATTGTCAAACCATTCAAACGACTTTCTGACAGTTTGGCTAACATTATTTCAGGTGTTTCAAGCTTGAGAAAGATAACTCGTGTTATATTCCATAGTGTCTTCGGTCTCAGTGTTGAGTCACTTGTAAAAGTACAAAGATTTTCTTTGTAAAATCAGTAGTTAATGAAGTTACAAAGGTAAACTTTGTAATACTACAAAGGAATTCTTTAAACCAATACCGACAGTTCCGGCACTGTAAATTATTTTGTAAAAATGACAAGGCACTTCTTCGTAACTGTACAAGCTTTAGTAAATGTTAAACAATTTTCCGTGTAAAATTATTAGTTTATAATGCTAAAAGGATTTTGTTTGCAAAAATAACTTAGAATAAATGTGTAGCCTACAAAAATCGTAAGTTCGCCAGAAATTACTTACGCAAAGATCAGAACCTCTGAAAAGTATTTTTCTGGAATAAGGTGAATGTTTATATTAATTGCGTGCTTTAAAAGAATATTTACTGCTGTACTGTACATTAAATGTATACAAATAAATAAAGGCTAAACGATACAGAAGTCACTGTGGTCTAGTGGTAAAATGCGTAGTTTCTAAGCTGGAGGAGAGCGGTTCGAAACTTAGCACCTTCCGATACTAATTTTCTTTTTCGAAATAATTCCATGAATACGTCCTTCAATCAAAAGTTGTTTGATTTATCATTTTAGTGTTATTTATGAAGTACAATGAACATTTTAATTAATTTTTTTCCTTATTGAAAGTACAGCTACAAAGCTGGTCCTTGTAATTTTAAAAACATATACTTTTGTGTTTTATTACTAGGACAACCATTGTAGTTTTAAAAGGAGTTTCTTTGGCAAATGGGTTTCCAAGGATTTTCTTTGTAAAAGTACAAATATTTTTTTACAGTGTGGTGCAATGAGTGTAGTGCGATAGAAAGCATTGACTGTAACTGTGGGGGCCGGAAGTGGGCGAGGGTTTCGGCTACAGTATCAAAGAAATTGTTTGTTTACACCAGTGGCTGGGAAGAAACTAAATAAACAAGCCAAAACAAGGTTATTGACTCTTCTCCGTTTTCACTGATTTCCTTTTTAAATTGTGTGTATGTGAAAGGGGGGTTGTGGCTCCAAGTAACCCGTATATGGATACGCCACTGAAAATAAGCATGTTTACTTTTAACGATTGGTCCGAGTGTAAGCAAATATAATGTTAGAAATGTTACTGTCCAAACTTCGGTTTAAATAATTGTAATTGTCATAGGTTAATTTGGTAAGGATATTGTGCGACATGAACAAACAAAGACATAATTTCTTATTTTTAAACATAAATGGCCAATTTGAAATTTTTGGGTTAATTTACACATACATTGATGGAAAGTATTCTAAACCGTTTACCCATAACTTCTCAATATGTGAACCTATCAATCACATATTAGCATACGTGTATGATTACATTAAAAATTTAACTACCGATGCTACTAAAAATATGTTGTAATAATATGAATGTGGTCACCTGCTTAAAGATATTTCCCACTACAAAGGACCAAAATTATACGATTCGTTAAGAGCGACATTGACATGACTATTAATAATTGTCCTATCAGTTCTATGCGCAAAAACTGAACCAGCGAACAGATTTTCCGTTATACATCTTATTCAGTTACACTTTTACGAATCTATGATTTCGCTTTAGAATTTTAACATTTTAATGCAACGGTCTGAATATGGAATTTATCTAACAATTTTGAAAGTCTTAAATACTGTATTTATTTTTTTGAAAGAAATCCGTCACAGTTTCCAATGTGTTTTATTATTATGTTTTGCAGTTGAATATATCGTCATTTAAAAATTAAAAAAAAAAATGTAACGCATAATAAGTGCGACGCGTAGATCAAGTTAAAATATTTAAAAAATTTTATTTTATATAACTGCAACTCTTGTTGGTTATTATTCAAAATAAAAATATTAACTAAGAAAATTTATTTTAAAATATTAGAAATTTTTAAAAATACATAATAGTTAATTTTTTTAAATTTAAGTGAAACGAATCGTGTCTGATAGTCATATTCAAGTAGGACAGTTCACAAAAGGTATTTATTGTTCGTAGGTGTGCGGACAATATATTTTTTCATTCGCAAGTGCTAAACATAAATAAAAATAAAAATTAGATATGCATCGTACATCAGAAATGGTTTTCTGTAAGACTGATTGCAACTTACAGAAGAAAAAATTCAGTTACCAGCAAAACTGATAAGCCTACTTTCCTCAGAGTGGGTGCAAATAACCCTGAAAGTTAAAATCATTAACTATCATCCAGCAATATTAAATAATACTAATAAAACTTGAGTCGCTGTATTTAGTAACAAACGTACATGTGAAGTTATGTGAAATAATGTTTAATGATTCTTTTAGATATCTCACATGATAAATTTTATTTTACATTCCACCACTGTGCGACTGTACAGCGTGAACAAAATACATGCATATCACCACCACTTTACTTCGAAATATGTATGTTCCGAATTTGATAAAGTTCTGAATAATGGTTATTCATAAATCTCGTGTGATCTAAAAATATATCAGCTCTAAACATTTAGATAACACGATATCGTCTTAAATAAACATAAAAGTAAAGTTAACTCGATAAAAGTACCATATTAGTAATTCTGAAGAATGGTTTCTTAGATATCTTCTGTAATCACAATACAGTCAAATGGCTAACGTTTAGAAAATTCGAACAGGGCATGAATAAACACTAGAAGACCATCTTGATAAGTGCTATATAATTTGTTCTGAGCATTAAGTAGATCTGAAAAATGGTTCCTTAGATAGCTAGTGCGATAAAAATATTTCAATGAGCCTCAATTTTTAAAATTCTGATAACGAATGGACAAAAAAAGTCAAGTTAACTTAGTAGTATTTGTTTACCAATTTCGATGAAGTTCGGAAAATATTAACACACACACACACACACAGTTTATATATAATATTATGGTAAGAAAAAATATGTACAGCCACAGTTTTAATAATATAATTAAATGATAAACTAATTATACAAGAGTTAAATAGGCTTACCAAGGAATAAATGTGCACCCGGTTTGTTAAAATTCGGGAAATAATTTTCTGAGATGTCATTCCAGCCTACAGATAAAAAATAGCAGCCGTTTTCAAAATACAAACATGTGACAAACTAAATTCACAAAAGTCCAGTCAGTTAAGTAGAATATGCGTGCTAAAATGAATTCGGAAAACAAATTTCCTCGAATATGTCGTATTATGCTAAAAATATTTAAATGGCTGCCATAATAAAATATGAACACATAATTAATTAAATTAACAAAAGACAAGTTAGTATTCTAAGTAGTATATGAGAACTAAGTTAAAAAAATTAAATTCGAAAAAAATATCATCAGATATGTCAAATAATTCAACATATAAAAAAAATGACTACACTTGAAAAAATATTAATTTAAACAGAACTAACAACGCAATCGTTTGTGTACAATATTATTAAAAGGGGAAGAACATTTTCTCGGATATGTAAACGTAAACAAAATAGCAGCATTAATGAAAATATACAAACAGGCAAAATATTAGCAAGTACAAATAGAACATGAAAGCGAGTGTGACAGTGAATGCTTTCGCCCAACATATACAAAGTTGTTTGGGGCACCAATGCTCTGATAATGCCTGCTACATTTAATCGGTAACCTTTAACATAGGCACTTTGTTTGAACACTTGGAAACAAACTACACGTCGAGCCAGTTTATCCCAAAATAAATCTGGTCGACCGTTTCAGTAAGAACTCGAAGGCTTGTCTCTTGAAATTTTGCAAACAGGATCAAGCCTTTAAGAAATTTTAACTGATTAATTTATGGTTCAACACTATTACTCATGGCTCAATGAGCTACTCTCTCGTTTTTAGACGAGCACCTGACTCATCCCTTTCTGAAGATATTAGTCTTCCTTCTTCCGAGTTCTCTCAACATGAATCTAACCACAAACGGATGTTATTCGATATAGATATAAAGCTATCTAATTGTAAACGTAAGGTTGCATCGAGACTGGGTTTTGTAGGTCTAATTTTATTCGTACAGGAAACTATGTTTAAATTATTAGTTTGTAGATAATTTGGCACAGTTTAGCACCAAAATTTATTCCAAAATATTTTGGACCCCCCGTCATCCATATATTTTTTGGAGCGAACAATGACATTGAGCTTTTCGAATTCCTAATGTGTATTTATAAATGCTCACGTATCATATTTGTAAAAATTGCCATGCTAAAATTTGATTGCATATTTTTGTCGAAAGCAAAACAATGAATTAGATTGATAAAATTGTGTAGTAAAATTTAGGGTTCTGTAAATAGGGATTTTGTAATTATTTGTTTGCGTGGTTTACTTTCTGTGTTCACCTGTTTCTATAACTATTTGTTCTTGTCAATCTCTGCTTTGCCTTTCTGTGGTTCTTGTCGTCTTGCTTAGTTTGTCTTGATTCGCTGTATGGCCTGGCAGATTGCATTCGCCGCCTCGTTGCTTCGAGCTCCGCTACGCGCCACACTCCGCTGACCTGCTGATTACTTCTGCCTGCTCGGACATGGATACTGCTTCACATGAGATCTTCCCGCTCCCCGCTGCTGCGTGGGTTAACTGTAGCGTGCTGATCTGGGTGCAGTGCATCCTGAGCTTCTGGAGCGCCTCTCACTTACCACTGACTACTCGTCCTGAACTGCTACACAGCTGGTTGCCGCAGCTTCCAGGAGATGGTCCTCAGATGTGTTATGACCCGACTCGCATCACCACTGCCCTTCCTTGCGCTACAACTCCCTTTGAACAACGAGACCGCTTCATTTCCTTGTGAACTTAGTCCCCTTAGGACTGAGTTCAGCGCCTGATCATCTGCTACTATACGAACTGTGCTTTTTCAGTATCTAGTTCTTTACTTGCAGAGAGTTTCGTTTTGCAACACGAGAATTTTTCCACCATATGGGAGATTTCGTGGGGAACGTTGTATCGTCTGGTGCTGTGTGTGTACAGCGGCGCGTGCGGTGGCGAGAGACTGTCTCTCTTCGGACTTCGGCGGATTCCGATAACTGACCAGGTGCCAGTGTCTTGTGCACTACTTTCATTCTTTACTATTTACCCGCTTCTATCCTTCCTTTCTTCATACATGTGTCACGATACAGCTGATCTCTAGCCAGAGCTTGCTGCTTGGACACTGTATAGTCTTCATCGAGCAATCAGATAGTGAGGTTTTAGATGTTGTTCCAAGCAGTTACATACACCACTATTATTGCAAAGAGACCACATAAAAATGTTGAGATGTGCAGAGAAGTTATATGTCATAAATTATATTACTGTCATCATTTTGCAACACACAATTACGTTACACATTGTTACACTTCTATGGTATAATCAGTGTTGGTGTTTTGCATCGCTACCAGCCTTCTAGCATGCTTTCAAAATTAAGACACTTAACATAAATGCACATATTATGGCGGTGTATTCAGTAAATAATGTTAGGGCTTTCTCACACCATTTCACTGGCAGGCACAAAATTTGCAATCAGGTCTCTATCCGATTAAATACATGTTTAAATAACGATTGTCTTGATAAAGCCTCACAGTTAAATGCCTATTGGATTGAGGTCAGGAGAGTATGCTAGCCATGATCCGGGCCCACCTCTTCCTTTTCGTCCGGTCAGAAACTACGGTATGAAGGCTGTCGCAAAGAGCTCTTGTGTAGTACGATGGTGCACCGTCGTGCTGCAACCAAATGCATTGTCTTACGTTTATGGCTGCATCCTCGAGGAACTCGGGCAATGTCAACAAAAGGAACTTGTTGTGCAGGCGGCCAGTGTGGCGTTGTGGTAGCAGACACGGGCCAATGAGATAGTCTTGCGCAATGCACGTCCAGATATTGAACGACTGTGCTGGCTGGCCCTGGCAACAGTTGCGTGAGGGCTCGTGACGTCCCCCATATGACTATTGTTACAGTTGAAACAGCCATCACGGATGAATGATGCTTCGTCGGTAAAAGGCTATCGTTAGAGATGATGGTTTATCGCGGGAAAACTTGACTATTTGCTAGGCTTCAAAATACGTTCAACTTATCAAAAGATTATTGGCTTTTCCTTGTACGTGGCGCTACTGCCCTATTTGACTGAGCCAATAAGAATACCGCTATTTTAATATTTAATGCATGTTATTGGTCTGCAGACAGCTACATTGTGTCAGTGTTTTCAAGGCTATGTTGACACAAAACATTTTCGCGATATACCATCATCTCTAGCTATCGTCAAAAAGTCGTGAACCCATTCACACTGCAGCAGAAAACACCCAATAGTAACTACACTGACGCATAAAGTCTTCTGGTCCCATGGCATGCACATTTTGCACACGTAAGGAATTCAGCAGCGGTTTGTTCATAATGAGCTGTACAGTGACATGTGAAACACGCAGATGGTGAGCAATGTTATTCAGATTCGTCTCCGCACAGTGCAGTGTCACCTACTTGGGTTCCCATATCCACCTCGTCGGTGGAAAAAAAAAAACGTGTTTCACGTAGCCTTCGGGTTATAGCCGTGCATGTTTTATGTGAAGGATGCTTACGTGCAGGAAATATATCGCTGTACATCCGTGCTGCCGCTCTTGCGCTGCCTCTCACTTCACCACACAACCATATCAGTTCCGATTTACTTTTGGTTAAGGTAAGTGGGCTTAACGTCTTGTCAACAGCAAGGTCATTAGAGACTTCGACACACGGCTTGGTCCCAATGACAGGAGCTTGGAGATGAGTCAGCCACTATTATGTTAAGGAACCATCCCAGTATTCGAGAAATCCTGGAAAACCGAAATCATGATGGTCGGAGCTGGGTCTAACGTGCTACCGTTGCGCCAACTTGCACCACTGTACTGGGTCATCACGTCTAGAAAGTTCACTAAGTGCAGCGACGTCGTACGAAAGCAGATTTCTCGTTCGCCTACTAGAAACAATTCACTCTGTGCAGTAGCACCAAGACGCCACTTCCTTCGTGTTTTACACAATGCTACATTATTCGTACCCACAACGGGGTCGCAAGTGTACTTGATTTCCAATATGGCGATCTGATTCGACTACGTCGGGGTCACACTGGATTTTCGCATGCGCGAATCGTGCTGGACGATGGCACTGGTCGGCGAATTTTCACGGGGATTTCCGGTTACCCCAGTCCCCTTCCATTCTAAAGCAGCTCCATGCTCGCATAGTTCACGCCTAAGTGGCGCTCCTAACCATTGCTGTTTAGTGCGATAAGAATTTCCTCACTTACATTAAATGCTGATTAATAATAAGCACTGTAAATTTATCTCCTGTAGGGCAACAGTTGAGAAATGCTTTCCCCGTCATGAAAATATTAGGAAGGGACAGCTTTTATTGCGCACATTTTCTTTTTTGTTGACAGATTTGCTGACGAGTCAAAGTGTATATTGAAATATTACGCCACTTTAAAAAAATTCCGTTGCAAATGTTCTAATACTAGAATCTATAATTATATTTCGCATATACACACTTAGAGCTGCATTTGGTGCTAGGAAAGGAACCAATTCTTCGAGTACTAAATGGTTAAAGCACTTTTGTTACCAGCGATTGTGCTCGTTTTATAACATTTATATTGCGACTCGCGTGTTGTGCAATTGCATTTTATTAGCCTTTTCGAGGTGTACTTATCATGCTATTATTGACAACGCTTTAAATATTAAATGTGCTAAAACAGTTGAATTAATCATTTGAGAAAGTGTTATAATTTTTTTACACAGGTAAATACATGTATTATTAACCACATTAAGATTCATTTGCAAGTGAAGCAAGGCACTGAACTGTGAGATCATTTGAAAAAACGCCATATTTCATTGACAACTTCTGTACAAAATTATAATACCCACAACCTATTTTGATAGAAAATTTACTTATGTTGTATCGCAAATGACTGATTCAATTTCCCAGAACATATGACAGTAGCGAAGGAAAGGAGAACGGTGGTGTAAGAGGTATGGTAATCAATTTTCCCTGAGATGAGGGGGTATGTTGAGCTGACATATTGGCAAAGCTGCTAGTTTCCCAGTACAACCATTTTTCTAACAGTATTTTTAATGTTTTCATAATTTCGTCTAAATATAGATTAAATTTAACAAGTCGCCATTATGCGTTTTGAAAGTTTGTATTTGTGTCAACAAGTGCGACACAACAAGAATGAATCATTCATCATCACTCATCTTGAAACCAATGATACTTTTTAAGATTGCAATTGGTTTGCAAGAGGAGGTGGTGCAAACACAACGGATGCACAGAGATTGACCTGACGTAGCTACGCCACTGCAACATACATGTACTAAACAAGAATTCTGTGATGAATTCCCTGCGAAAATAGCAGCCATATCTACATACCAGGTACGGTATTTATTGTCAACGAAATGATTGATCAAATTTTATTTCCAAACGATACATCCTCCATATTTCTATAACAATGGAACCTTTCTTATTCATTGTTTACAATACAATACAAAACTGTCAAACCTGCTAGTGGATAACTAGCCACCCTAATTAAGTAATAAGTACAGACTTTTTGGAATGGTTACTTCACAGGTTGATTATCTGATACACTTCAACAGGTTTGCGAAGAATCAATGCTAATTTTAAGTAGTGAAAGACTAAAATATTGTAGACACATTTTCTAAATTGAGTATGTGCATGAGAATTGTGTGAGGCTATAAGTAACATTGTATAAGTCTGCCTATTTTTCTATAAGAAAACCCTTCCTGAAGTTTGTCACCGCGTTTTAGAAACAGCCTGTATTATTTATAATGCTTTGAATGGTAGTGGTTTACCGAACAATTTCGCATAAGGACATTGATTACTAAAATTATGCCTACATGTTTGTTGTCATGGTTACAAGAATATTGCCTTTAACATAAAAACGTTTTTGAAAGTTTATCGATACTAAATTTAAGATTTTCTACGTTATTTCAAGATATTAGTTTCTATAGATTCAGTATTTTTATATATACCTGAAATTGCAATTATTTCCAGTTTTTATAGTACCAGAATATTTGACAGCTTATAGTTATTTATTTTCTGCGTTTATAGTGTACGTTATTCAGTACATGCTTCCATGAGAGATTTGAATGGCTGGATGTAGTTTTTTGGACAGATACAGATGTCTGCCAAAGAAAACTACATAGAACAAGAAAACATAAATAAGCAGAGTATGCTTTAGTCAACAGGATACGTACACAACAAAAATTCCATAAACGCTTTGGAACTAGTTAAAAAAAAAAACATTTTTGTGCCCGCTTTCTTTACGTGCCTTAACGCACGACATACAATAATACTATTTAATATCTGAAGTAAAACACTTAAGTCTAACATTACAATCTAGAACAAAATGAAACACTTAAACTGTCGAAAGATAATCTAGTTTAAAATATAAGGAAATGTTTGGGGTTTAAAAACGAAAATCACGATACTATGATTTAGAGTTCATTAAATGTAGATTTAATAATTCGTCAACTTTGAATGATTTATTATGATTCCCACAAAGAAAGATATATTAGTACGTAATGTTCACGGCGTATCACAAAATATTAAGACATCCAATTTTGGATGGACAACGAGGTAGGTGAAAAAACACTTTAATAGCCATACCATTCTGGAATTAAAAGTTAGTGCCGTAGAAAATTAAATTTGAAGCAAATCATACCTAACAATTGCAAAACGTTGTCGGAACATGTTAAGAATTTTAACTTGGACGAAACGAGTGAATATAAACAGCTAATTTACAAAATAAATTAAAGATAAGAAAATTGTTTACGTATACAGACAGATATAAGATGACCGATAAATGCTGTGCGTATTACAATACACAATACGAGTGTTACTAGTTGTTGTGGCAATGAACAGTAATGCTCTTGAAGCAAGCAACTTGACAAAAAATTAATTTTCACCATGATTCAATCAGCTTAAAATACCTTCAAAAATTAAAACACGTATTACATAAAGTCTAAGAATTTAATGTCTGTGATCTCTTGGTTCTATACACGTTTAGTGAAGAAGAGATTTTGGTCAGTACTTAACTTCTAGGTCTTTAATAGCGTTGGGTGACGGAACGAGAGTATGGAGCAGCGCCGGAATGAGAGGGCGGGGGAAATGGAAGATTTCCGAGAAATCACGCCGACCAACGGCATCGTCCGGCACGATTCACACATGCAAAAATCCGGGATTCAACCCCTGCGGGAATTGAAACCAGATCACCTTTGTGGGAGGCGAGAGGTCTAACCCCTCGACATCCGCTGCTCCTACACGTTCAGTTATTGCCTAACCAAATATTTACAACGTTCTGGTTGGCTGGCTATGAAAAATTGACAATTGCGCAGTTTGTCTGACAGGTTGCAAAAATCGAAAGGTTTAAGCAACCACAGTATTTTGTAGCATATTTTATACCTGACCACAGACATTTTCCACGACTCAAACCAATTTGAAATTCCCAGTTCATGGCACTTACTGTGAAATGATCAGCGTACAAAATTACCTTCCTAACAAGCCAAACTCAAGTTCACTGCAATAACACTGTTAATTAAATTGTTTGTTCTTTACATCATTGTGTATTTAATTTTAAAATAATATATGCTATATTAATATTAAAACAAACGGATTGTCATGTAATTATTTTAACGTTAAATATGTTATTTACTTTTCCTGTTTTGTTAACGTTCAGAATTTTTTGAATTATTAATGTATAATTTGTATGTAGTGTTCGACCTTTCGCTCTACTGTAATTGGATAAACTGTAAATAAATAAGCAATTAAAACCCTTCCATATGCATTCAGTTCAAAAGCTAGATTCACACAGAAATGCACATTCACATTTATATCAAAATACATGTCTAGATGCATGTTTCCACAGCCATGTTCACATAACTACCAAGATCGATATCCCCCTGGACGTGGCGGTTGACGGGGAATGGAGACACTGGGTCAACGAAACGCAAACAGAAAGTTCCTGTACTTATAAATTATCTACGGATAAACAAAATGCTCGGTGCAAAGGAGAGAATGTTGCACCCGGGAGGACGACACGTCAGGTTCCTAGCGCGTTAAGGGGTATATGTCCCTAAATAAATAACGTTAAAATGAACTAGAAATTATTCATTTTGTAGTAGACATAAAATTCAAGTATTGGAGAAACATATATATTTTTTAGAAAATAATTTTTAATATATGTTTTATCACTTTAAACAAACTTTACATACTAATTTTGCAGCCCTTACAGCAAGAATCAGGAAAAAATTCTATTCAATTACTACAGTCCCTTGCTAAATTAAAGTACGAGGAGTTATGTGTCACATTCGTTTTTTAAAAACCGTTGTTTGAAACAGTCTACTTATGCATTTTACATGCTAATGTAAATTGATTTTTTCGTATTTTTTGTTGTGTAATTTCAGTAGCAAATTCAGACACTTAACCAATCAAATGTGTGTAACGATGTGTTAGGTTGACTAATAGTTCCCTGTGAAAAGCTTCCATCTGGCGGGACAGTCGCGAAATATTTGGACTGTACGAAAGCATGTTCCTCCCCTTCTCAAACTACCGGACAAGGGTAACCTGTGTCACGTATAGATGGTTGAATGGCGGGGGGAGGCGGCGAGACAGCAGGAAAGAGAATAGCGTGAGAAGAAAAATACTTGTAGCCAGGCTGGCTTACATTGTTGCCATATCTTTCGAAGGTGTTCTTCGCTTTGTCGTGGCGCACGGTAGCTAAGCCCTCCCTACCTACCATTGATCCAAGCCAACAACCACTCACTACCCAGCCTCATCTCCTGCGCTGATAATCTGTATTTCCAAAGACAAAAACGTGATATATATTAACACCTGCGTTATTATTAGTACGTTTACATGTAAAATTTAAATCGATTAAAAAATACTTGCCATACAGAAAGTTTTATCTAAAAGGCCAATTCGATGGGAGTTAAAAAAAATTTGGGATCGTAACAATTTAAATCGACTGTAGAACAACATGAAAACGCGGATCGTATTATACACGAATTGAAAGTAAACCAGCACACTCGGCCATTTTAGTTTCGAACTGCGGATTTTATGTTTACTGCAAGTGCATGTTCGTTGCAGATCGTCTATAGGAACGCGTGATCCCCAGAAGTAGTTAAGTTTTTTTATAAAAATATAGTAATTTCCTTGTCTCCATGTTCAGTTTATTTTGTAATGTAGGCCTACTAACAGAATGAAAAATAAAAAAAGTAAGTTATGTTTACTTATTTCACTTCAACCAATATACCAAATTTCAGTTTAAACATTTTCCAAATGAACAAATTCTCCCAGCTTACTGAAATCGATGTCAATCACATCCGCACTTAGCTTGTAAACAGGCATTGATCTAAGTCGGAGTTCAATACTTAATTTGTTTTTAAAATGACATGTAAACATAATATATGTATGATAATCACACACCACTGCAGTAATAGTTTGCAATAAAAGCTTTGGATCTGCTCAGTATCTGCATTTACCGAAATCACAATTTTACGACTCGAGTTATTAAGCTTCAACTTTCGCAGGCATTTATGGTATTTAATAGTGCAAATAAAATTTATTATTCCAATTTTCACACATGACGTTTTACACTGACAAAATCATATCCTTGAAATTAGACGTACAAAGTATTCCTATTTCCCCCCGTTTCTGAATATGTTAACGCTAATAAAAATGAAGAAACGTTCCGAAATATGATACCTAACAACATCAATGTTTATCATTCGTTGTATTACTAAAGAAATTAATTCTATTAATGTGATTAAAGAAAAATATTTCATTTCCACTATTCACTTGTACTTGTAATTAACGCAAGTTAAAATTATTAGAAATAATCAACAGTGCATCTCATAATGCGAAAAGTTTACTTTAAACAATGTAAAACTTGTTTTTTTGATCATTGGTATTTACGTGTCCTCGTTCGTCTTGGCAAAGGTACACTTGTGCAATGGGTAAAGCCGACATTACACGGTATCTGATTACATAACATTGTGTGCAAGGTCTGCTATAGCAGCCGCTAAAGCGGCTGGTGTCACAAAAACAGAAGCAGATTAGACCTGGCAGAGCGAGATTTCATCCAGGTTAGCTAATAGAACATGTTCTATTTCCCGTAGCAGAAACTGTAGTAGATTCTGTATCAGAAGTATGGCGCACTATGCGGCATCTGGCGAAACCACATACACTAAACGAACGTATTTTACCGCTTGCCAACCGTAAATCGTTTTGAACAAAAGAGAAAGAGAGAGAAAACAAACACACGCAAACTATATTCAAAATAAAACTATAAAACAGCAAAAATGTTTAATAATTATAACCTAGAAGAGATTTGAACACGTTTATCAGTTAATAATACCGAAAATTACATTTTGTTACATATTATATTACGTTGGCATTATTTTCGATCCCCTCCATCGTAGAACTTGGTAGCTTTGTTGAGAGTGAAAAGAATTACACATGAAGTTCAAGGGGATATCTGCGACAACCAGCTACTTCATCGAGACTTTTTTTTATTTCCGTCCATGCGGCGAAGAGCTGCAGTTTGGTTCGTGTTTCGTGCTATTGCTTTCCTCATTCACATCACAACTCCAGTTACCTTACCAGACTTCATATTTGTCCTGCGTCAAAATAGGTGGAACATGGCTATATGTGGCAAACTGCGCAAGCATTATGACAAATATTTATTCTTGATCTGATATCCAGTGTAACTGAACTGTCCACCCTATATTTCACGCAATTATTTCCAATTGTCTTAACAATACGTGGCATAGTACTGTAGAAGTAAAATTATGTTACTTCCGGTAACGCGCATTCTACAGTTTCGACGTGAATAATATTAAATTGTTGATTAATAGAATTTGGTTTTCTCTGTAGATGCCACTACGTCTTTAAGAAGCCCATTTTTTTATTAACTCAATTAATTCTTGAGAATTGTAGTACTTAACACGGAGGAAAATTGTACATACGTACAATAAATACTTATTAGCCGACCTGATCGGATAATATAGGTAGTTTTAATTTAAGGTTAGTTTCATCAGTCACGATGTGGTTCATTATCGTTCAAAAGTTTCACCTACTAACTTTACTTTAAAAATGTCTTTATTTCTCTCGTGAAAAATTTCTAATTTACGTTTCCCAGTAATGTTTACGCTACATAAAATATTCCAGCCTAACAATCTTCAGTGATCCTGCGCTATCCAGTCTCCGACATATCGGCCGTGTTCCCTGCCAGTACAGCAGCCACTACCGTGTAACACAAATATTCCTTGCCAGAAAGCGTGGTGGCCTGTATGGCAACTGACATAACGGAAAATGTGACATCGTGTATGGAGGCTGCTAAGATATCAGTGGAAGGGAGATGAGCTTACATCTCGTTTACTTCGATGTCTTATAGAGACGGTGTTACACAACTTAACGACAGGAACTGGGAAAGGTGTCTGTCTACTTTAGGAGCCAGTCCAGAATTCGCCTGGAGTGATATGGAAACCCTGGAAAACCGAAGTCAGGATGGTGGAAACCGGGTGTCGAACTCGGGTCCTCTCGAATGCGAGATGAGTGTGTTACCACTGCTCCACCTCGCTCGGTATCTCGCATTTACTTCATTGTTAATAGTAAAATAATTCTCGCGAATTTTCACATTTTTAGAATGCAACTGCTAGGTATTTGAAGGTATTAAACAGTACTAAAAAGTCTGCCGAGTTTTAAGGATAGTTTTTTTACGACTTCTTTCTGTATGGCTTGTTTTATAATATGCCTACCTCACTGTTACTGTCATTGAATAAAACGTCGACAAATCGTATCCGTTTTTGCTGTTTTAGAGCTGTTTGTCATTACAGCAGACGGATCTGAATTATATTCAATTATCTGGCAGTGATTCCTTCAAGTTTTGCAAAGTTATCATCACTTACCAGTACTCCTTTGTTTAGTATTTAACTCACTTCTTAAATTTCTTCAACACGCCATCGCTTATTGCTATATCTGCTTCTTCTCGACCGAAGTAGTGCGGTGGAAAAAAATTATCTTGTGTTTAGTATGCAGGACCTGTGTTTGATTCTTGGCCCAACATTTCTGATTTCAGTTTTACCATGACTACATTGTTTGAAAAGAGTTCCTTAATAAACTGAATAATTAGTTTGCCATTTTAGAACTCGTATGAGTAACAAAAGATTTTGTGCAGTGTAAGTGGCACTCTTTTCAAATAAACTTTCAAAGTTCCGCATGACTGCATCGGAGCACTTGAAAATGTAATCAAACAAATTGGTTTTATATAACACAAATCAAATTACTAGAATCAATTGTGCCTACAGGAAATGATTTATCACCGAGAGAAAATAATGAAGAAATAACTTGATGTTTAATTTACAAAATAAAATACTAATAACTTGAAATTGTGTGTATAAAATGTATACAAAGAAAAAATGCCATTTAAGGGCATTTAAAAATTATAGGTATATAACTAAATATTACAATAATTAGAATTAGTTCGGAAAAGGCGTTTGTGATAGATTTAATTCGAACGGACGTAGATTTTGTGTGTGTGTGTGTGTGTGTGTATATATATATATATATATATATATATATATATATATATATATATATATATATATATATATATATATATAGAAAGAGAGAGAGTTGTGTGTGTGTCTACACATTTTTGACAGCCTGGTAAAGTAGATTACTCACCCGTGAAATATTTTACATGCATTTCGACCTATTGTGGTACAGGATGTGAGGAAAAATCGTAAGTAATAAATATAAGGTCACCCGGTGTGAACACAAACTCTATTATCCAGCACAAACATTATGTATAATTGAAATGTATGATGTAGGTCGTATTATAATTTATTCCCTACATTTAATTACAAAGCAAATTTGACGAATCAAGTCAACCGATCAAAAAAATTGTCACATTTAAAAAATTTTAGCTGTTTTGAAACATTGGTGACTTACAAATGCGAGGAAATAAGTTTAAATAATCCGAAAACTTGTTGCAATTTCTGAAATAACGTGAACTGATATTGATATTTCATTCATTTAAATTTAAGCTGTATGCAGCGCCAATTGTAGTGGTATGAAATACTGAACAATTTAGTTAAATTTATATTTAAAACATATAAACAGTATGTCATATTATTTCCTGATTTCACGCTTTGTACTCAACGTTTACTCGTTAATGAAAGTATGACAGTAATACACATATAATATACAAAAACTGTTGCTTGCCAAATGTCATGAAGAGGTAGGAGGGGTGAGTGACAACATACCGGCTTCGTAGTTGAAACCTGGACGCGAACGTGCTATTCAACGACCTAGGAATGTGGTGCAATACTACTTCGTACTAAAATATCATGGAAATATCCGAGTTGCGTATTGTCTGCAAATGCAAAGAAAAATATTAATAAAATATATTGTTAAAAAAATTTACGGCCACAATATTTTCACTTACTGGGGTTGAGCCATCCGTGAAGTTTCCAAAATATCTGTGGTAGAATCGCCAACGCGAAATAAATGTGAATTTAGTATAACAGTAATAATAGTTTTCTTTCTAACCAATTACAACTCACTGACACCACAATATGTTGAAGCAGTGTATGGCATAAATGTTACAAAATGTATTTCTTACTCTACACAATTTCACAAAAAAAATAATCGTATGGGGTAACAGACTTTCAGTTTCACTCAGATTTTTGAATTTTTTTAAGTCACTCTCAACAATATCGTCAAATAGTTAAAAAACTGAATATCCTTTACGAAGTTAATTACAACAGTCTTACCATCCATTTCTTTCTTGATTTTCTGTAGCACTTGTGATTTATCATTATAAACCCATAACAATGCTGGTAATGATAAATTCAGGTCAACGAACTTAACTTAGTCATATTTAAAAGACAAAAAAAATTATTTCTTACAAGAGCCAATATTCCATGAATAGAATGGCCAACATCATGTAATTGAATTGCAAATACCAATGATCACGAAACAGAGACACTGTGTTTACTTTCAATTTACTCATAATTTAATTGTTAACAAGGGAATTAATATGTTTATCATAATAACAATCTAGCCCACATAAAACGAATATTTAAGCTGTAAAATTATAAATTCGTAATAACATGGCATATTTCATTTTTGCAGAATGAAAAAATTTCTACGCGCGTCACACTACCGTCTAGTCAACGTTTCATTTTTATGTAAATGATTTTAAACGACTTCTTCGACAAAATTGAATAAAGTGCTAGAATGTATTCATTAGAGTTCATTCATAAATAATTCAAAATAAATAAGGGCGATGGCCCACGGCAGGATTTGATTTACAGCATTTTCCCTGTCAAGCTTTCAAAAAAAGTGTATCACTTTTTTTACATTGCTTCATATAATTTTTGCATTGTACAGTTAGATAATAACTATGGTCTAATATTTCCTCGTAGTAAATTGCATAATATTTAATATATGCCAGCAAATTTCACACTATATTAACACTGTAAAATGAGCAGGAGAATAATATTTAGGGTACGAAAGGTCACAAAAGTGGATAGTTAGCCTTCTCGTAAATTTGTTACGTGGAAAATATTGAAAATCCAAGACAGTCGTGCTCAATTCTCCTAAAATATCGCATGGAAACGGTATTCGATGGCAGAACATCACACCCTTGACACCTAAACTGGGGGCTCGTATGCGTCTGCATACTGAACCCTGGTAGATGACATTAAATGAAGCCCACAACTGAAAAGCGACGAAACGCGAAGTGCCGGGGAAGTGGGATTTTCCATAAAAGAAAACTCTTGCTGGACAACGGAAACGCCTGCCACATTTCACACATGCAAAAAATCGGGGACCGAGCCTGCCGGGGGTTGAACACGGATCACCTTGGTGGGAGACAAAAGCTCTGGCCACTGTGCCAATCGTCACCAGCTTGAATATACTTAATTAAAATGTGCTTCTCGATACCGTTTGCCCTAGATTGGCTTTCAAATATTCGCTCAGCAATGCAAGTAGTCCCTAAATCAACATTTCAGATGTATAGGAATGTTTGTAGGTGAATAAGCACACACTGTTCTGTACTTCTATTTTCTTAGCTAAAAAAATTTTTAATTTTTAATTCCATACGACTTAATAAATGCATACCATATACAGTACTGTAGGATAAAACCAATTAATAAGAAGTCACATAAATCTAATGAGATGTGATCGATGTATCAAAATTTGCATTATTTTGACAAGTTTTGATGCTTGGGAAGGGATAATGCTTATACTTGTGCTCTTCAAACGGGTCTACGAAAATTCCACGCAATCCCACCGGGACTGAACCCAGTTTATGTAAGGCTTAACATCTCGTCGACATCGAGGTCATTAGAGATGGTGTCACACAACTTTGACACAATGACAGAAACTGGCAGAGGGAACCATCCCAGGCCAGCATCCCAGTTTATAAAAGTTTCCCATTCGTTGTATGACAAAAGCTACTGTAACTACTGAGTTTAATCCTATAGTAACAAAAAATTAGAACCTTAAGTTAAGGTAATTTGAAATACCATCTCTAAAAAAATATTTAACAAACTATTATAACTATTTTTATAGCCTCCATTACTGAGGTACTATTGTCATCCACTTCCAGAAGTTTTAACATTTGCTTACTTCTGTTTACATGTGTTTGCTTACTTCTGTTTACATGCTTAAGCAGTTTAATAATGTTGGATCATTTGGTACGTTTTCGTCCTTTCGTAACACCGTGTCGCCACTTGGACATTTTTGCTGAACACTTAAACGATCTATTCTTGAACACTGAATTATACTTGGCTACTGTCCGCGCGTCAGCTGTGTTTCCCTGACGGGTATGCATTTTTTGTCAGTAAAAATGTAAATAATACAATGAGGCAGATATCATGTAGACACACATACCAACCACAGTAACGTCGTAAGTAAGGACATGTTTGCCACAGTGTTACTTGTAGCATACATGATGTTTAGGACGGACAATGCATACACGCCAGGGACTCAGAGCTGGCGTGCGCACAGTATGTGAATCCGCCTAGTTTGGCAACAATTCTACAGCCTACGAAAGGAATGGTATGAGGGAAAGAGAACAGAACTGCCCCGGGGGAGGGGTGTGAGTCAGGAAAGAGTAACAAGGGAAAAGATGTGACAAAGGAATGCGAGAAGTGGGGAGGGATGTGAGGAGTTGGCTAACACCACGTGATCAAGTATGTGATTGTGCTGCTCTCCTACGTAAAATTGCATAACTATTACAGCTAATAAGAGAATGAATCTCTAAACACACAACAGATGTGCTAGTATCGGAAACCTTCTAAAGATGGCGGACGTCTAATACCCCTTAACTCGGTCGACTAGCATGGTTTCGAACACAGCACTGGCGCGACGGCAGCAGTAACTCTAAATCAGATTTACTCGCTAAAGAAGCGGCGGTGTGAAACTTTCAGAAAAACGATGTCTTTGTTATGTTGGTATTTACTCCAATACACGATAAAACTGATTTAAGCTGTCGCAGGTGCAACACAAAAATTTTAAGCTAATTAGATGTGGAATTTATTTTATACATTTACCACTAATATTACCGGTACCGAAAACGAATGTATACCACAATATGATATACATTATATATCGTAATGTAGTTCTAAGTGTAAGGACTACATAAATTGTGACAATTAAAATAAATATGCAAATGACCGCTAAAAGTTTGAATTTATAATTTTTAGTTTAAATATATTACCTTACTAAGTAATTACGTTAAGATACAGTTAAAAATTTTTCACTAAGCTTATTAAACAAATCAAAGAGAAAAAAATGTCGACATAAAAAATTGCAGAGTGCTGCTTTCTTTGGATCCAAGGAGGAGGTTGAAATAAAATGGTTAAATGTTATACATAAAATGTAAGTTCGATTGTTTCGTTTATTTATATATATTCCTTTATTTGAAAATTTAACATCACATTTCCGATGTGTTGTATGTCTTTAACATGTAAGGAACATAAACATATTTCAATATGTAGCAGTACAATACTGTGTATGCTTACAGGGGAACGTGAAAATCGTTTTTTAATTAGGTTTAAGTGTACATTTATTGTATCACAAACACCAATTTGTACAAATATCAGTGTATAAGCGATACTAGATACTAGTTTACCCATGTTGTTATTTAACCGACTTTATTTAGTTTTGAAGGAATTAAGATACATTTTCTTATTTGTTTCCCATACGTTAACTTCACGAGGGTTAAAATTCTTATGTGACTGCATGCTGTGGCTCAATAATAAAATGTGTCGCCAACTATTACGCAGGATGTCCCGAAACAAACGCACAAAAAGTACACTGCGTGAATCCTGGGCTAAATTAGAGACGAAGATGTTCGTGACAATACGATGACCTTTAAGACACCACGCTAATTGGAAGCTTTACTTTAAAGCCTCCAAACTTGGATAAAATCTGATTTTCTACACAGTGTTTCTGTGATGTGTTTACAGGTTCGTAAATTAGGACTACAGTTACAATCAACTTTACTACAATGAAAGGCAGAATAAAATTATAGGATCTCTGTCTTAAGTCACACAGTAAAAACGCTAAAGCGTGAACACAACGTCCATTTTTACGATGTTGGACGTAGAGTAGATATAACTATATACGTGCCGGCCGGCGTCGCTAGTAGCACCTCATCGTCTTTCGCTTCACACATACAAGCACCCCCTTCACTAGGCGGCCACCGTAACAACAAGAATTTGGAATAGGTAACATTTACACAAAACGAGTAAACAAAAAAATCATAACAGAGTACTGCTTTACTCAAATTGATATTTTAAAATGTCCAAGAATTGTTTCGACAATGCAAAGCGATACTTGAAATGTCGAAGGTACATATCAAAAAATAACATTATTTTAAATATTAATAACTATACTCACATGTCATTCTCGTCAACACCTTGTTCTTCTGCGTTTAAGTCTTCATTTCCTTCACTTTCCCCTTCCCTTGTTGGCGACCCACTACGAGATGTCTGTTGTTTCTCTGCCTATTCGAAAAGTGGAGAATTAGTAGAATATGAGAACAAGAAACTTACTCTATAATAAATAATATATTGCATTATTTTTTATTTTATACAAAACTACAAATCAATTACACTAATGACATTCAACTGCATGCCTATTCAACCCTATAGTAATTAATTTTATGCATAAAGATAGACGTTACTCTTACTGTAACCTATTTTAACAGACATAATGCAGTAACTAACATACCGGCATTTTATTCACATTTAGCATAACCCTGTTGTTAACAGTGTTTTATCATAGGAACATTTAACTCATATTTTCATTTTCATTGCAATACTAACGGGAATGTTTTGTTAACCTCTTTCGATAGTAACGACATTAGCTTTTTATGTAATATACTTGAATGAATGGAATGTTCCATAGCTCTATACAGGATGTTACAAAAATGTACGGCCAAACTTTGAGGAAATATTCCACACACACAAAGAAATAAATAATGTGATATGGACATATGTCCGGAAACCCTCGATTACAATGGTAGAGCTAAATTCTTACATTTCGTTCAATGTCATCGTAAATAACACTACGTACAGAAAATGTCCCAAATACCCAATATATTGATTCTTTACAATGTACTTTACTTCCTAGGTTCACAGCAAGGTGGGCCACTGTGTGCTCCCAGTCCATCATTCCATGTGAGTTGAAGAGACGCAATGCAGTCACTATTACCTTCCGTCACATCACCCACCTGGCGATGATCATAGGAAGTAACGTACATTCTAACAACACATTCCATTGGGTAATTGGAACAGTGTCTGTACGAAATATTTTTTTACGATTACATGTAACGAGAGGTAATGGAAGAGGCTCCTCCATGGACATTACGCGTTTCCGGACACATATCCATATCACATATTTTCTTTCTTTGTGTGTATGTAGTGTTTCCTTAAAGTTTGGCCGTACCTGTTTGTAACATCCTGTATAAATATTTTGTTTCCAGATTAGGTGTGCATTTATTTATATGGTGATTTATAAATACATGTGCAAACTAAACAAGCGGATTCCTCTAAAAAATAAAGACGAAAGCTCATACGTAGGCCTATAACCATCTGAAGTGCATACAAAAAGCTATGCCAAAGTAATATTGGAGCAACGAGATGACGGATCATACTTTCAACAAAACGTTATGTTGAATGTAACTAAGATTCTCGATTAAGTACACAATTTGTACAGTTTTAATAGCTAAGTACTGATGTTTTAGAGTGACCAAAAATTTTGTTCATTACAAAACTGGGATTTCAAGACTCGTGTTGCAAAAAAATTGTGCATTAGGTATTCGTGATAACATGCTAAACTAAGGTAGTAAAGGCCTGCGTCGTCATTGCCTTTACAACACACATTGTCATATAATAAGCTAATAAATGTTAAAAGTACACATAAAACTACCAACCTAATTATGTGTAATTTACGAGGACACGTGTACTTCCTAATTGTTACTGTAGGATATTTTTTCCCAAGTTCCTAGACTACGAAGATCTGTGACAAATTACCGGAGTACTCGGCATTCGGAAAAGCTATTTAAAAACACAAGTTATTGTAAGAAGGTTGATCATGCTAGAAGTTAACACGCGTGGAATATAAACGTGACTTAACAGGCCTATTTGTTAGAACAGCAGCCAACAATAGGAGATCAGATAAGAAAGTATATTATCTCCAACCTCTCATCCAACCAACTTCATGAAATCATTTTTCTAATCTGTTATCGTTGAAAGAGAGACCAACAAATAATGAATGGAAGTAAAACTAAGAATGGCTAAATAATAGGTAAAACCTAGAACAGCGAGAAATATGCAACATATCACGGTACAGTATCACTCAAATTACTAAGGAAATTAGTAGGAACTCGGTTTGTAAGAATAATTGTTCGTAATTCCAATCCTTAACTGAACAAAATTTGCATTTTGGAGCCTTCTGAATTCTTTCCGGTTCATAGTCAAAATACATATGCAAAAACTACATATTTGCGTTCATATAATGTAGGCCTAATGGATCATTTGGCCTAACCATTTACAAAACAAAACGGAGCAAATGGAAGTCTTTATAAAACTGTTCCTATGATGATTTTTAATGTTGTTCCATTTTTTCTTAATGAATTTCCGAAGAACGACTGCAATTACAAGTGTACCTAAACACCTTCATAGAATGTTTATACCTATGGAATACAGAACTCACAGTTTAGTTTAACGTGTAATAATAGATTTAGAAACGCTAATACTGATACTTGTGAATAATATTACTCGGTGCTGGCTGACTGACAGACCGGCACAGAGAGTAACATTAATATACGGTCCTATAATGAAGTCTCAACAAAGACCGACACAATGTTATGGCTGCTGCTGGTTTTCTGCACATCAAAGAAACACCGAAGAACAAAAATGCTCTTGTTCTAACTGTTGATATAAAGCAAGCTGCACCAGTCCCAAAGCTGTCAAACAGGTTTTACATTTTATAAACGGAAAAGTTTTCGTTACAATCTCAACATCCGTCACAACCGCAATAACACGAGCTACTTATAGAACTATGACGAAGTTACTGCGAATAGCGGAGGCTGTAAAGCAGGTCAGCACAGGGGCGTGGCTTCACTTACCCCCTGTAATGCAATTCAATATAAACTTTATTATCAATTATCACGAAGGGCTCAACTTATGTCAATAATTCCAAATGTATATTGATGTTAACCTGTGCTAATTTGGAAAATAAATATTAAACAGAAAAGGAGGAAAGGCCGGGTTGGTACTGTCAGCCGCCCACAGAGAGCTACAGTATTGGTTCTAAGTTTAAGGGGGGCGTTTTTGAGATGGCACACAGCGAGGCAGCGAAAGAGGATACTTGGGGGACTCGTTTTCGGTGTTGTTATTCTGTATTAGTAGCCCCTCGCATAAATATTGAAACTGTTGTCAAAATTAATATATACGTTTCTCTCCGACTAAACTGAATTCGAGAGAAGGGGTGTTATAATGTGTCCAAAAGTCACCCCATGTTTTTAAAGTTTCCCCGTTTACACTACTGCATGTAATTTGAATTTGAAGGGAGCCACTGTATTTTGTGTATAGAAACCGTTCGAGAAAGTACGAGATGTCGGGTACAGAGTCAAAAGGGAGACAAGGAACTGACACAAATCTTGCAGAATCTAACCTAAATTTTCACAAAAAAAGTTTGCACGCCTACTTACATTGACATTAGATTATATTATGCTAGCCGGACTGCCAAAACATAAACTTTCCAAAATGCTTGCTGGTACAAACATTGTACCCTATAATAAGGTAAATCTAACATGATCAGGTAATAAAGTAGTCACACTGAAAGAAAAGTATTGTTGTAGGTACCATACTTCCGTTAAAATAGGAGCAAAATTCCAGTTTGGTTGGGAGTACCATCTTGATCGTTCCTATAACAATCTGTTTGGTAGAAGTAACAGTATGTTCTGTAGATGGAGAAAAGAGCATCATTCTGTTACCGAACATATCATCACTTCCACAGGACAGACTGTTATAGGAACAATGAAGATATTAACGACAACCAAACTGGAGAGTTGTCCCTGCTTTAACAGAAGTATGGTACCTACAACAACACTTTTATTTCAGTGCATCAAAAAAAGAATCTGAACATCTACAATAACCGTTTGTGAAAACGCCGATGCCTTCATATAAAGCTGAATTCTCCATTTGTTTGTGATAAAATGGACTAAAGAAAACAGGATGAAATTGTCTTGTCTATGCACTAGCGAAAATGTCTTAGAAATATAGTGCCAAACTGGCATGGAGAATAATAGGAATACCAAACATCTGAACATTTATTTTCTCAAATGTTCTAGTTAAAATTTTTCTAGGAACCCTCGACTTTAAATACGTGCATTTACTGCAAAGCTGGTACATGAGATGATGGAAGTAGCATGGGGTCTTGCTAAAATATGGGATGTCCAGTTTTCGGTGACTAATACTTCCATGACAATTAGTATTTTTTTCTTAGACAATGGTTCGTAGAGAAACAACATCGTAAAATTACAGGATATAGAACAGCTGCCGAAAAAGTTTTTCACTTTTTCTTTATTCTACGGATATGCACATATTTCTGTTTATTAGGAAAGAGGCAAACTCGGGCAGATTCTGCCTGGACCGAACGTCCAAAATATTAAAATTACGTAAACAATGGTATAAGATAAAAAGGCGCATCTGCCATTAACAGCCACACACATGTCGATTCTGGCATATAAAATTCCTAAAAGTGCTGAAGTTCTTTCTGATAAATGGTACCCCACATTCACTGTATTTAAGGCACAGTTGAGACGCAGTTATTACAGTTTGCCTAGAGCAAATAATTGAAAAGATATCGGTCCGATGACACTTGCAAGTATTGTAGAGAAAACCGTGTTGTCCTAGCGAAATAATAATGTGCTTAAACATTGTGGAATAAAAGTTCCTGTAGTGTTTTGAGATATAATCATTTTACAAATTTACCGTTGCACATGTATAGCAGTAGAAGGGAATAGTAGGTGCACTTTGGTGGGGCATGGGGTCGGAGCTCGGAGCCTCGGCCGCCATATTGGATTTTCCCTCAAAATTTCCCTTTTTCCCTCAAAATCTGTTCATTTTGACTCAAAATTTCCCTTTTTCCCTCAAAATTTCCCTTTTTCCCTCAAAATTTCCCAAATTTCCCTCCAACCACCGAGTCATTGACCCAAAATCGACATTGACCCTCCAGCTGCTTAAAGCGGCAAACTGACTCAATTTCGCGAGTCAGCTCGAGGCTGTCACTGGGAGCCGCCATTTTGTCGATGCGGCCATCTTGTCTTCTGGGAGGTCATGCTCTATCATTCCTTCTGGGAATTGGTCTAGAACATTCGTTAGGCCATGGCAGTCGTCATCTTGTATTCTAGATTTAAATGACTAGAATATTCTTATTATTTTGATATATCACTATAATGGTGGTCGTCATCTTGTCAAACATATATTCGTATTACTTTTTCATGCTCTATCATTCCGGAGCAGATGCCATCTTGTCTTCTGGAAGGTTATGCTCTATCATTCCTTCTGGGAATTGGTCTAGAACATTCGTTAGGCCATGGCAGTCGTCATCTTGTATTCTAGATTTAAATGACTAGAATACTCTTATTATTTTGTTATATCATTCTAATGGCGGTCGCCATCTTGTCTAACATATTCGTATTACTTTTTCATGCTCTATCATTCTGGAGACGATCGACATCTTGTCTTCCGGAAGGTCATGCTTTATCATTCTGGGGCAGCTGCCATCTTGTCTTCTAGATTTAAATGACTAAAATATTCTTATTATTTTGATATGTCATTCCAATGGTGGTCGTCATCTTGTCTAGAATATTACTTTTTCATGCTCTATCATTCTGGGTCAGCCGCCATCTTGTCTTCTGGAAGGTCATGCTCTATCATTCCTTCTGGTAATTGGTCTAGAATATTCGTTAGACCATGGTGATCGCCATCTTGTCTTCTATATTGTCATGCTCTCTTATTCTTCAGGGAATTAAATTACTAGAATATTCTTATTATTTTTATGCTGTATAGTTCTTACTGTGGTCGCCATCTTGCCTAGTCTATCACTCTTCAAGGATTTTACTAGAATATTCGCATTACTTTTTAATGCTCTATCATTCTGGGGAGCCAGTCGCCATCTTGTCTTCTAGATGGTCATACTGTATCATTCCTTCTGGGAATTGGTCTAGAAAATTCGCCAGGCCATGGCAGTCGCCATCTTGTCTTCGAGATAGTCATGCTCTTTCATTCATTGACTAGAACATTCGTATTAATTTCTCGTGCTATATAATTCCGGAGCAGTCGCCATCTTGCCTTCTGAAAGGTATTGCTCTATCAATCCTTCGGGTTTAGACTAGAAAATTCTTTATGTATTTTTATGTATAACCATTATAATAGCCATCTCACCTTTTAGATGGTTATACTCTCTCAGTCATTGGGGATTTAACTGACTACAATATTCGTATTATTTTCTCATGTTCTATCATTCTGGGGGCAGTCGTCATATTGCCTTATAGAAGGCTCTCTAATTCTTCAGAGATTTAATTGACAAGAATATTCATATTATTTGTATGCACTGTCATTCTTATGATAGTGGGCATCTTGTCTAGACCATGCTAAGTCATTCTTCAGGGATATAACTGACTAGAATATTCGTATTATTTTCTAATGCTCTATCATTCCGTCGTCATCTTGTCTTCTTAAAAACCATGCTGTTTCATTCCTTCAGGTAATGACTAGAACATTCCTTACATGTATTATGAGCATACTTATGATAGTCGCCATCATTCCTACTAGGAGGTAATGCTGTCTCGTTCCTTTAGTGTTTTCAACTGAGTAGAATCATTATTTCATTCTCTATAAGTTTTTATAATAATGACCATTTTTTCATTCTAGAAGGTCATGTTCTATCATTTATTTGGATATTAAATTGTTCAGAATATGCATGTTTCTCTTGCTCTATCATATTCGAGCAGGAAGAAGGTTTTTTGTCTAGATTGTCATTATTCTGTAATTCTTGCAAGGTATAAATTGTCTAGAATAATCCTTTAAGGGGAATGTTCGCTGGAAATTTTTATACTATCAATCATACGGAGGATTAAATAGAATATATCTCTCCCCGTCGTATTTTATTTCGTTACAGAGCTACTTTGAATTGGTTATAATGGCGTCTTCTACACGCTTAACATAATCGCGGAGATAGTGTCTCACCAAGGTTACAGTATTACACTCTACGTCTCTCCCTCCTGACACAATTCAGCTATCCTTGTGTACACATATTTGCATAAACTGCAAGTATGGTAGCAGTATTAAAACAAACGGCCAATCATAGCTTTCTAATAAACGATACTGCTTGTACTAACTGTACAATACGTCACTATTATTTCCATGTGTAGAAATTCCAGCCTAAAGAAATAATATATCTCTACACATCACGTCGCTCCAAATCAGCATCATTGTCGTCAAGAAGCGAAGAGCAAGTGAACTATTAGAGCTAATGTATTTTTCTTGGAATAAAATGCCATTAAAACCATACCAATACGCTCATCACACTTATTAGCATCAAAATTTCACAAAAAGAACTGGGCGAAATTCAGTAAAAGGGAAGAGACTAGAGATTAAATACTTATTAGAAAAATTCAAGCTATGTATATGATTACTTCACCAAAGAATAAAAGCGAATAAAATAAAGTCTTCAGAGACGCATACATTAGGCCGACATCATACATGTATTCAAACACCAAAGAGCCGTCAAGGAAATCAATTACATCGCAGAAATTTTTTCACTTGATTCGACGTTAGTTAAACAGGAGGTTACTGCCAACAAGAAAAAAGTTCACTGACACATTAGCAAATACTTTGACGACTACGCATCTTTATTTGACCAGCTATTTTCCCAACTGTGGTGTCTGCGATTAGTTTCGCGGTGCGTCACAGGCCTTATAGTGTTTGTTTCTGGAAGTTAAGCACCTGCTTTAATGTAGTCGTGGAGTGAAGGGTGGCTTTGTTATGTAGGAAAGGTAGCTGTCTGTAACGCGCGCTGTGTATTCGATCGCAGAAGGCGGGTGCTGCGCACGCACCTTGAAGCTAGGGCAGGTAGGAGAGTGTGACGCGCGCACAATTATTGATCGCATTCGACGAGTTATGCGTGCGCACCTGGAGTGGAAGGAAGGGGAAATGCCTGGCTGTTTCTCCTGGACTGAGGAGGAGTAGGCGAGGGGAGGAGAGGGGTTGTGCTCAGCTGGTGCGGTAGGTCGGAGTGTAGCAGTGCGACCTTGGGGATGTCAGCTGGGAGTGATTTATAGAGGTCAAAGGCACGCGAAGCAGAAGTGTGTCAGGTTAATTTGCCGTGATTTTCTGTCGTTCTTCGGACATGATGTGTTCGGGAAAAGAGCATTATGAAATCATAGGCTGTTAGTTGTGCAGTTATGAAGCAACTCGTAAGCGGTAAAATTACTGTCGTTTTGATGCGAGAGCCGAGCGACTAGTTGCTACTTCAGTGCGGGAAATGGCGATCAGTCAAAAGGTGCGATGTGCCTGGGAGTTCAGATATAGGACAAAGCTTCCAGTAGTTATTTTCCTGTCGTAAATTTTTATGCTAAATTGCGGCCGTTATGTTAAGCCGATATTCTAGGGGAATTTAGTGGCTAGTGCATGACAAGAGTGCAAATTTATTTGGTGCAAGAGGAGCTGACACAATTTGCTGGGCCAAATTGTCCAGGTTGGAGTGTGAAGAGACTAGGTCATGATATATGACCAAATTGTTCCTGAAATTTGCCCTGGCTCTCAAGGGCTTATTCTGCTGTGTGGGTCGACTAGGCCCAAAGCCCAAATTGTTCTGCTGAAGCCGAGTTGGGTTTGTCTTCTGTGGAAGGTATGTTGCGGCCCTTTTAATTTGAAATGGCACCTGTTTTAACTTTATCTAAATTATTCTACTGCATTTGAACATAACAAGAATAATCGTGGAATAGATGTGGATAACTTTTAAAGTGTGGGCACTTTATGATCAGTTTTCAGAGGCACCGAAATATGCAAGGTTACATATTAGTTATGTTGGCAAGTTGTATAATTGTTAAAATTAAGTGCCTTGTAGGTGAATATTTAAGTAACTTATTCATGTGCGAGAGACGAAATATGTTGAATTGAAATTATTGAAATAATTTTCCAAAATATTAATTTATTTTAATGGACTGCAGTACACATTTGTAAAGGTTATTTTGCAAGTGATAAAATCATTGTAACAAATAATTTTTTGATTGCAGTACATTTTGGCTTAGAGATTAAGTGTACTTATTTAAAGCATGTTCTAAAATCGTAAATGTAATGAATTGTTTTACACATTTGTAATTGAGAAATTCCATAAGTGTCAGAAGTTAAATTTTGTGAGCGAGCGTATATAGCGCAGATGAATGATTTAGATGTAGTATACATTTACATAGAAATGTTGTGAACTTATTTAAAGCATGCTCCAAAATAATCTTATTAATTTAATTAATTAATATCTTTCACACTTGTAATAGAAATATTTCGTGAGTTGTATGAAGGGAACTTTTTAGAAATTGAACAGTTATTGTATATATACAACGATGGTTTTCTGGACTTCGAAGTACTAAGTGTACTTGCACCCTTCCAATAGAGTGGTAAACCGATTGTTAATTTTTTTTTAAATTTTTGTTAGATGGCTAGAGACTAAACAAATTTTGTGTTTCAAATAGCATTTCATATAATGTGCCATTCTAGTTAAGATGTTTGTAGTAGTATAGTCTGTAATGAAGTATAATAGTATTTACCAAAGGTGCGCAGTTTGTTTTTCTGTTGACAGTACCCCTTACCTAAACTTTGAGTTGTTGAATTTATTTTAAATTTTGTTAATATTTGCTATTTGCGACTTGTTGAGGATTGGGCTGTTGCCTTTGTTCAAACTAGTGAGATTTTTTCTACACTCCAAATGATTACCCCCTGTCTTTAAACATTTGTAGCGGTCTTTAGCGAGTTGCCTGCGGGCCAAAGATCTTTACAAATAAAACTGCGACACTCTGCTAGACAGGGTGTGTTAGTAGGGAGTCGAATGCAGAAAGTAGTTCATGAATGAAGTTAAAAACAAAAACAAAAATTTTTTTTAATAAAATTTTTTTTTTTTGAGAATTTTTTTTTTTGAAAATTGAGTAGTAGGTTAACAGTGTTCTGGTCCGTGGGGCCTAGTAGTACAAAAGTGTACTTGCGAGTCCAGGGGTTTGAGACATTTGGTAAAGTTTTCATATTTAGTATTGTTTGTTGGCTGGGTATAATATTCGGTTTGGGTTTCGGCATACCTTCCACGCGGTACAATGACATCGTGGGTTTACCATTTGGACATTCCAGGTCTGGTGATGAATCTCAAGGCTGCAGGTGTGACCTGCGCTGAGGGAGATGGAATAGAGAAGTTAAGGAAGAAAATGGTCGCCGTAGTCGTCAAGGACAAGGCTAGCTTAGATGGAGAGGGGGGTTCAGACGCAATACCGGGTCAGAGTAGTGGTATTTCTATTAAGAAGAGCTTGATCCTTACCTCTTTAAAAGGGATACCAAATTTGAAATCTTTTGACCCTGAAAGTCTATTGGATTTTGTCAAATCTGTAGATCGTTTGAAACAGAGTAATTTATTGATATCAGACCAAGAGATGATTCAAGGACTGATCCCACATTGCTCGGATGTGGTATTAGACCTTGTCTTGGAGGCAGTGGAGCTGGGGACCAATTA
>PNEQ01025363.1:54182-71668 GCA_003012365.1 Medauroidea extradentata
TCCAAAGCGTGTTAGACAGGATTTAGAGAAAAGGCATATATATCGGTTTCAGAGATTTGACGAGAAAGTTTCTGATTTTATCCAGGAGGTGCATGCCGCTATTACTGGGTTAATGGTGAACCTAAGCGATGCTGATTTCATTGAATTGATTTTGGAGAATCTGCATCCTGAGGTTAGGCCTTCGTGTGTATTTTTATCAATGCCCACTACTGTGGTAGAATTGAAAACTTGGGGTGTCAAGCTTGACAATCAGCGTTACACCGCACAACAGTTTGACCAGCAGGTTAAATCAGTTGCTGGTTCTAAGGGAGGTAGTACTAAGATGGTTAGTCAGTGGAAACCGGTAGTCTGCTTTGCTTGTAAAGTAGAAGGACATGTTGCATCTCAATGCCTTTTGCGTAAGTCTGGGAGCCCTCCTCAATTTCAGTCCCAAGCTAGTAAGTCCGAAAGAGGAGAGATTACCTGTTTTAGATGCAAGAAGGCAGGGCATATAGCATCACAATGTGGTGTTGCAGATGATAGAGTATGTTTCAAGTGTAAGCTCATGGGGCACATAGCGCAGGAATGCCTAAAAGGAAATGGAGGTGGGCAGTTGGGCCAACAGAGTCAGGGACACCACGCTGCTGGAAAACAGACTGTAGCGGTGATGAAGCCAGCAGTGTCAAAGACCCATTCTAATAACTTTTGGGTGCCGCTGACTATACAAGATGTTGAAATTTTGGCGATGATAGATACAGGGGCCACAGCTTCCTTTATGTCTCAAGATTTTGTTAGTGGGTTGGTACGAAGATATCTTGAGTTAAAGACAAAGTTGAAAGTTGAGGCAGGTTTCACTTTACAAGTGGCAAATGGAAGTGGGTGTCAAGTTAAGACCTCGATAGAGGTACACTTTACGATTGACAAATACAGCTGGTCACGCTGGTTCTGGGTGGTACCAGGTTTATTGTGTGATTGTGTCTTGGGATTAGACTTTCTTCATGAAACTGGAGCTGTGGTTGATTGTAGAGCTGGGATGTTGTCCTTTGGGTTTGATAAGGATTTCTCCATAGTATTGGAGGGGAGGTGGTCTGGCAAACACACAAAGAGTTGTATTGGGATGGAAGTGCTGGGAAGCACTTTAACACCGACGCAAAAAGAAAAGCTACGGTTAGTACAAGAAGAGTTTGGGGATGTACTGACTAGCACATTAGGGAAATGTGAATTGATGCCAGTGCATATCTCAGTCACTGATGAAGTTCCAATTAAATGTGCGCCTTATCGGTGCTCACCCCCGAAACTTGAGGCATTTCGTAAAATAATTCAAGATCTTGAGCATAAGCAGGTGATTTGTAAAAGCAGTTCATTATTTGCTTCTCCTGCGTTCCTCGTAAAAAAGAAAGAATCAGGGAAATACCGCCTAGTGTTAGATTTCTGCCGTTTGAACGAGAAAATACACATAGACCCTTTTCCTTTGCCCAATATAGACGTGCTTTTTCAGCATTTGTCTCATGCATCATATTTCACTATATTTGACCTTAATTCCACTATCCATCAGTGTACCTTGGAAGCAGAGAGTCAGAAGTACACTGGTTTTGTAACCCCTTGGGGTCACTACGAGTGGAAAAGGGTACCTTTTGGAGTCAACTTTGGAGGGCAGTGTTTGTCACGTATTTTGAGTCAATTATTTACAGAATATCAGTTTCAGGTTGTCATATCCTTTTTGGACGACATCTGTGTGTTTTCTAACACGTTTGAGGAACATCTTAATCACATTCGTAAAATTTTGGACAAATTACGTAGTGCAGGTTTCACAGTAAATCCTGCGAAGGTGTTTTGGGCAAAACGCCCGATAAAGTTCTTGGGGTTTATTGTTAAGAAAGGGCAGGTATTGATGGACCCAGATAAGATAGCTCCTATAGTCAATTTTTCCAAGCCACGGAATGTAAAGGGAGTGATGAGATTTATCGGGATGCTTGGGTATTTTTCGAAATTCATTCCGGGATATGCTGAGATATGTGTTCCGTTAAACCAGTTAAAGCGAAAGGATGTTGATTTTGTTTGGGGTGAAGAGCAAGACAACAGCTTTAAGGCTTTAAAACATGCGATTTCCCATCCTCCCATTTTGAGTTTGCCAGATTTTGAGAAACGGATTATTCTGCAAGTAGACGCGAGTAGCTTGGCTCTGGGAGCTGTACTGCTCCAAGGACATCCAGGAGAGAGGAAACCTATTGCCTTTGCCAGTAGGAGCCTATCTCGGAATGAACAGGGTTCTAGTACCTATGAAAAAGAAGCTTTAGCATGCATCTTCGGTGTGGAGAAGTTTAGTTGTTATCTTGAACACGCCGAATTTGACTTGCATATGGACAATCAAGCTTTAACATGGTTGTTTTCCCATTCAAAACAACTGAGGAAAATAGGTCGATGGATCATGCGGTTAATGTGGTTCAAGTTCCATATTGTACATGTCCCTGGCAGAGAAAATAGTGTGGCGGACGCTTTGTCCCGAATGTATGACTCCGGAGAGTTCGAGGGGGCAGGTAAACTGGAAGAGCGGGATGAGAGCTGCAATGTTTTGCACCTCATTCCTGAGAGCTTTGTTGATATTGCTCGGTGGCAAAGTGAGGATTCAGAGGCAGTTAAGTTGAGGAAGGATATCGCTGAGGGTAAGGGTGGATAGTTGCAGATTGTGAAGGGATTAATTACCCTTGTCAATAAGCAGGGGAAGAAAAGAGTATGGGCACCCAAAGCAATAAGACCTATGCTAATGTGGTATTTTCATGATTCACCGGCAGGTGGTCATATGGGTGTACGAAAAACCGAACTTAAAATAAAGAAAGAATTTTTCTGGGCAAATATGCGACAGGACATTCAGGAACACATGCGTTCTTGTCATGAATGTCAATGTGCGAAACAGGTAGGAAATTCAAATGTCGGTTTTTATGCTGCTCATCCTCTTGAACGTATTTGGGAGAGATTATTTATCGACGTGTTTGGACCTCTGCCACGGTCAAGTTCAGGGAACGTATGCATTCTGGCTATGGTCGATGGATTTTCTAGATTTGTGATAGTAGCCACTGAGGGAAATGAAGGCTTCCACCATTTGTGGAAAGCTGGAGTATGTATTTAAGCTATTTGGGAGTCCTGAGTCCATCGTTTGCGATAATGCGAGTTATTTCTCAGGTAAGGTGTTGCAATATCTATGTTTTGATTGGGGAGTAAAAATCATACATACGAGCCCGTACTACCCCTGCCCAAATCTAGAGGAGAGGCTAAATAAGTCAATCAAAGGTGCATTGACTATTTTCCACCAAAGTAACCAACGGAAGTGGGACAAAAACTTGGCATTGCTGAATGTCGCTTGGAACAATGTTCCTCACAGTGTAACAGGCAAAACTTATGGGTTTCTTATGTTTGGGAGAGAGGTTCCCCATCCCCTCATGAGTTTGTGGGGGATGGATGCGGATAGAGTGGATGAGGTGTCTGGAGAGAGACTTGCAGAGGTTTGGGGAGAGATTTATCACGCACTCCTTAAAAATCGGAAGTGGGTAGCTGAAAAATATAACCAGGATCGTATTCAATGCCCTTACAAAAAACGGGATTTGGTTTTGTGTAAAAAGATAACTCAAAGTAGAAAGATCGATTTTGTATCTTCCAAGTTATGTTTCCCATTTGATGGGCCTTATGTAATTTTATCCTTTTCTACTGATGTAAGTGTAAATTTGGGTGATCCAACAACCAGAGTTTTGTGTAAGAAGGCGCATATAACAGCTTTGAAGCCATATCATTCTGATTGCAATGTGTGATTTGGTAGAAAAAGGCATTCCTTAGGCTTTACTGAGTTCTATTGTGTTTTTGAGAGATCTATTTTGTGCTTTGCTTAATGTTATTTGTTTCTTGGTTTCTTCAAAGGGATTTTTGGGGTGGGTTTTGGTTTTTTGGGGTTTAGTTGTTTGTGTATTTAGTTTCTTGTGAGTGGTGAACGTCTATGGGATGTTTTTCCTTCTAGAACTGGCTGTCTAGTTTGTTGCTTTTTTGCTGTTGCTGGTTGGAGTTTTAAAGGGGGAGGTTGTGGCGTCCACGATTAGTTTCGCGGTGCGTCACAGGCCTTATAGTGTTTGTTTCTGGAAGTTAACAACCTGCTTTAAAGTAGTCATGGAGTGAAGGGTGGCTTTGTTATGTAGGAAAGGTAGCTGTCTGTAACGCGCGCTGTGTATTCGATCGCAGAAGGCGGGTGCTGCGCACGCACCTTGAAGCTAGGGCAGGTAGGAGAGTGTGACGCGCGCACAATTATTGATCGCAGTCGGCGAGTTATGCGTGCGCACCTGGAGTGGAAGGAAGGGGAAATGCCTGGCTGTTTCTCCTGGACTGAGGAGGAGTAGGCGAGGGGAGGAGAGGGGTTGTGCTCAGCTGGTGCGGTAGCTCGGAGTGTAGCAGTGCGACCTTGAGGCTGTCAGCTGGGAGTGATTTATAGAGGTCAAAGGCACGCGAAGCAGAAGTGTGTCAGGTTAATTTGCCATGATTTTCTGTCGTTCTTCGGACATGATGTGTTCGGGAAAAGAGCATTATGAAATCATAGGCTGTTAGTTGTGCAGTTATGAAGCAACTCGTAATCGGTAAAATTACTGTCGTTTTGATGCGAGAGCCGAGCGACTAGTTGCTACTTCAGTGCGGGAAATGGCGATCAGTCAAAAGGTGCGATGTGCCTGGGAGTTCAGATATAGGACAAAGCTTCCAGTAGTTATTTTCCTGTCGTAAATTTTTATGCTAAATTGCGGCCGTTATGTTAAGCCGATATTCTAGGGGAATTTAGTGGCTAGTGCGTGACGAGAGTGCAAATTTATTTGGTGCAAGAGGAGCGGACACAATTTGCTGGGCCAAATTGTCCAGGTTGGAGTGTGAAGATTGTAGGTCATGGTATATGACCAAATTGTTCCTGAAATTTGCCCTGGCTCTCAAGGGCTTATTCTGCTGTGTGGGTCGACTAGGCCCAAAGCCCAAATTGTTCTGCTGAAGCCGAGTTGGGTTTGTCTTCTGTGGAAGGTATGTTGCGGCCCTTTTAATTTGAAATGGCACCTGTTTTAACTTTATCTAAATTATTCTACTGCATTTTAACATAACAAGAATAATCGTGGAATAGATGTGGATAACTTTTAAAGTGTGGGCACTTTATGATCAGTTTTCAGAGGCACCGAAATATGCAAGGTTACATATTAGTTATGTTGGCAAGTTGTATAATTGTTAAAATTAAGTGCCTTGTAGGTGAATATTTAAGTAACTTATTCATGTGCGAGAGACGAAATATGTTGAATTGAAATTATTGAAATAATTTTCCAAAATATTAATTTATTTTAATGGACTGCAGTACACATTTGTAAAGGTTATTTTGCAAGTGATAAAATCATTGTAACAAATAATTTTTTGATTGCAGTACATTTTGGCTTAGAGATTAAGTGTACTTATTTAAAGCATGTTCTAAAATCGTAAATGTAATGAATTGTTTTACACATTTGTAATTGAGAAATTCCATAAGTGTCAGAAGTTAAATTTTGTGAGCGAGCATATATAGCGCAGATGAATGATTTAGATGTAGTATACATTTACATAGAAATGTTGTGAACTTATTTAAAGCATGCTCCAAAATAATCTTATTAATTTAATTAATTAATATCTTTCACACTTGTAATAGAAATATTTCGTGAGTTGTATGAAGGGAACTTTTTAGAAATTGAACAGTTATTGTATATATACAACGATGGTTTTCTGGACTTCGAAGTACTAAGTGTACTTGCACCCTTCCAATAGAGTGGTAAACCGATTGTTAATTTTTTTTTAAATTTTTGTTAGATGGCTAGAGACTAAACAAATTTTGTGTTTCAAATAGCATTTCATATAATGTGCCATTCTAGTTAAGATGTTTGTAGTAGTATAGTCTGTAATGAAGTATAATAGTATTTACCAGAGGTGCGCAGTTTGTTTTTCTGTTGACAGTCCCCCTTAGCTGAACTTTGAGTTGTTGAATTTATTTTAAATTTTGTTAATATTTGCTATTTGCGACTTGTCGAGTATTGGGCTGTTGCCTTTGTTCAAACTAGTGAGATTTTTTCTACACTCTAAATGATTGCCCCCTGTCTTTAAACATTTATAGCGGTCTTTAGCGAGTTGCCTGCGGGCCAAAGATCGTTACACAACATATCTCTTCTAGCGAGAGCTATGAACAATAAAAATTCGTTTCCATGTGCAGGCTTCCATCTCCGATGAAAAAGTAAATTAAAAAGAACTAAGCTCAAGAGATGCATAAACTTATTCGCCTTGCAGTGCACTGCAAATATATTGACGACTACTCGTCATGCTAGTTCCCTGCTTACATTTCCACAAGGAATAAAATTCTCGTTCACCTACATAGCGAAAGACAACAAGAGGGGGAAGTAATGCATGTGCTAGGCAGTAAAATAAATTAATATAATTTAGGAAGGGTATCTGCATCCTACCCCTACATGCAGACTTGTAGTCGGGGGACAGCCATAATCATCTATCGAAGGATTAGGTGTAATTAGACACTACTACTACAATGACGATATGTTGGAGTTAACAGGACGAGCCGAAACGTAAGTACCCCGAGAAAACCATTCAACCAGCCCATGTCAAAAATTTTGGGGGACCAGTCCCAGATGTAGGATCGAACTCAGATCGCATTTACTGGAGAGGAGAGTGAATTGACCATTACATCATTTGAATGACTACTCTGTTGCGGTAATTGTAATGATTGTTAGTACTTACAATTTGCGATCAATGATCAGCGATCCACGTAGGCAGGAGACGAGACGTGTATCTCCTTCGACGGCAAAAGCCCGACTGAACAGCTTCGCACAGGTACAGCGAATTAATACCTACTGTCCCTCCCTGGGACAGGGGAATGAGATTGATAATTCGTCCAAGAGGAAGGGGATTGTACATTTAAATAACAGTTTTATCAATTAATTAAAATTGTTTATTTCATACATTTATTATTTTCACATACATGATACAGTAACTCGATGGTTGCAGACTCAAGCCAAATTGGGTACCTTAAAACTTTTTGCACGAGATTATTAGTGGATCGATCTAACACATTTGTTCTCCGTTGTAGATGGTTGACCGCAGCTAGTGTCCAACCTGACCCCTTCATAGTTATTTCTTCTTCCTCACGACAGATTTTCTGTATACTATTTTCAATGCTGCTTTCGATGTCATCTAAATTATAGAGAGGTACGTTTGTTGTCTTGAAAGCTTTCTTGCACTGTTCGTTCGGACGTGACTCAGGTTTAGTGTAATCACACTCTAACCATATATTATATTTCAAAGAACCATTGTTTTCCTTTTCTGTCGTAAGTTGACGTATTAGATTTGCTTTTATATTGTCAAGAAATGTGCAAATACTTCCCGTACTTTCGAATATATTTTCTGCAATGTATGTCTTCATAGTACCCCGAAAAGCAGATTCCTTTAATGCAAATACATTAGCATTTGGCAAGTTTGGTGCATGTACACGCGTAAGAGCCTTAGCTTTCTATATTTTTACATGCTTTTTGTATTCACTGTAGAAAAACCCGTCTTGACTGTCTCGTGTATGAAACTGGCGACCGCACTTGTAACATCCGCGAGTCAAGCTGCAGAGTCCCGTGGCGGCACGTACTGTCTTCTTCGTACATGTTGTCTCATGTCGTCGTACATTGCAATTTTTACTGAAAGCCTTGTCACAGTATCGGCATGAATATCTTGACACGGCACTTACGTCCGCATTCACCTAAGTGCTAGTTTCTGTTACATCGCAAGGCATCACATTGTCATGCTTAGTAGTACATATTTTATTATGCCTATGTAGATTGTCAGTGCGTGCAAACAATCGTTGACACTTATCACAACGATATGCAGTACGGAAAGGGTTCATCATGCATTTGCTAATTCCATGTCGCTATGCATCGTGAGCATATGCGAACGTCTGATCGCAGTAGTTGCAAGAGTGTCTAGTAGCAGTTGTCTGTCCTCTTGATTTTTTCATGGAAATCTTCGCCGATGGTACGGAATAACTTTTCTTCAGATACTGCAGGACCGGTAGACTATTGATGCCTTTACATGTACTCTGATGCCTTTTTAAGTTGCTGCGACGTCCAAACTGAGTGTTACATTTTTCACAATGGTACACAACACGATTCACATTCTGAAGACAACCTTCTTCATGCTCAGGTATGTTTTTTATCTTTGTAAACTGCTTCTTGCAATAAGAACAACTTTGCTGCATGTTGTCCAACTTCACTGCTAGAGGATATGTTTACACTTTCGAGGCTGAATAACAACTGAGCGACTGCGACTACTACAGTTTCCTTATATCCCTTGGCCACCTACACATCCATCCAAAAGTCTTCGAACATCGATTGGTATAACAACATCAGAATACCAGGATCATACAGGCAAGAGATGGCTTAGAACTTGCGGAAGCACCACAAACAAGCGACGTTGCACACCGTTTTAAAAAGTAGGACATCAGCAGAGATTTTCCCCGATAGAGATCACGAGAATCATGAACTGGACACACGTCATACTTGAGTTTATTGGCTAAATTATGAAGCGAAAATACATGTTCAGACGCTGTCGAACGCTTACAGTATCAGTTGTGGGAAACGCACTCGATGTGTAAGTATGTATCGTGCATAGAAATAGTTTTAGTAAGTTTATAAAACAATTATCGCGTACAGTTACAAATAAGAGCTTCCAGATATGTGCAATAATATTTCAGCACTATTTATCAATGACCAGAGTTGAGCCATCTGACAAAATAAATATCCTTTAACTTTTTTCTTGTGGAAATTTGATATATGGTATCATACATTTATAACTGCCTATGTGATCCGCCCGCCATTGTAATAGTTTATCTTGGTTCTTGTACAAACACGTCCACTTAATTAGCAAGTCAAATTTAAAGTAAATCAAAACACATAGGCAATGCACGACAACATGACACATTTCTTGTATTTAATATGTTTACATGTCTCCAAGTACTTACGAAAATAAATATTCATATTTGAATCGGTGAACTGTATACAGTTGACGCATCCAGTCGAGCTACGGGAATAAGTTTATGAAGTAACAACATGGCAAGCATCTCAGATATTGATTTTACTTTTAATGTTATTCATTATTTCACGAGCTTACTTGCTCCTATTAGAATACTTGAGATGTCGAGCATTGTGGGAACACGTGCACATACACCCACACACGTGCATACACACACACGCACTCATGCGCACATACTCACACACAATCACGTGCTCACACACACACGTACACATACACGCGCACACGCGCACACACGCGCACACTCATGCATACACAAGGACACATACGCGCACACGCGCACACTCATGCATACACACGCACACACACGCACACACAGGCAAACACGTGCACACACATGCACACGCGTGCATACACATGCACGCGCACACTCACATGCACACACACGCACACACGCACACGCGTTTACACACATACGCACGCACGCGCACACGCTTGCACGCACACGCTTGCACGCACACGCGCGCGCACACGCGCGCGCACAGTCACACACACTCGCACACACACGCGCTCACGCACTCACTCACACACACGCACACACTCACACACACATATTTTGTTACTGACAAGCATTTAGCATACAGCGTTTATGTAGTTACCGTAAACTTCAAGAAATAATCAAATGAAAATCGTATGTTGGACGCTGAGACACTAATAAGATAACGTCTTTACATGAGCCTAGTTTCTCCCACAAGTATCCAATCAGATGTAAAGGCGTGTTGAATAACGCAACGCCAGAGTTGCACACTTGTTTGAGAATGATAGTTTCGATAAAATGTTGCGTTAATTAAATGCATTAGAAAAAAATACTATTTATTTAGCTATTATGTAAAATCGCAGATTCTCCCTTTACAATTGTGCTGCATACAGCGAGATAGTTAAAACTGTGCTGAATACAAAACAATGGGTTACAATAAACACAGGATTTTTAATATGTATCTATTTAATAAGTTATGCACCATGGCCTCCAGCACCCCTTCACATCCTAGGTCTTTATAGATTTTACGAAAGAGAATACCATAGCAGACACGCTGGGTTTTGAACATAAAGTGTACAAAGAAAATACACTACATGTTTCTCCATTGTCCGTAAACATTATGCCGACGAATGTAATAAGAGTTTACTGCAAATATAAGTTCGCGAAATTACTGTATACTATGATTACGAAGATATAAGAAAGAACATTATCTCTGTAACATAAAGATCCAGTGTTCTGACCCCCGACAGGTAGAATGTATTATTTTAATAAAATTTTTAATTTTGTTTTTAAAAAAATATTATACAATTTCATTTTTATTTGTTGACAAACTTCTGTTTTCCCTGTAATCTTTTAGACTCGAATTACTTGTATTTCTTTAAAAATACGTAATTTAAAAATAATGATATCGTAACACATATACTGCTATTTAAACATTGTTATTATAAAGATGTGATATTAACCATGCATATACAAGTATCGATAAAGTTTAACATAATTGTACGCCTATAGATTTGTGCGAAATGTTACATTCTTCCATTCTCTTTTCTTCTCCGTATTAAGCCCCTATAGCAAAGTGGTAGAGTGTTTGGATTTAACATAATGGTATAGGGTTCGAATCCCTGCCTGTGCATAGCCTCTTTATTACAACTTTGTTCGAGCTTGCAATTAACCTACCAGCTATTAGCTTCTTATAATGTACTATAAAAAGTACTTTAGTACTGCTAGCAATGCTAGCATATGTATTCGTTAGACACTTTGTGATGTTGGCCGTAACTGCTCTCTTTCTGAAAATTACATTCAATAGTACCAATGATGCATTTGTCTTGTCTTCAGCAAAATAAAATCAAAATATGACGGTTTATACTTTCCTGGTCACACGTGCTGGTGTATCTTTACCTTTAGCATTGAGTAAGTACTTGTTCTCTGAGACTTGTGTAAGGTTCTGATCAAAAAATAAAAATGTAGCGTGTTGGTATAAGTTCGTATAAATCATATTTGGTTGCCAATTCTGCTTAAATCTTATCTACACACTCTGCATACGATGTATTTAAAAATCTAACCAACACTGACCACATATAGTATTTTACGTTAATACTGTGTGGGTTGGTAACTGCACGTTTGCTTCAGGGATATCAGTACTTATTTGCATTGATGTAGGGGATACGCTCTGACGAAATGTCAGTTCACACTTTTTCGCTAGTCGTCCCGTGATGTGGAATTGAGACGGATCACGAACTGATTACGCAGACTATGTAAATTACCAGTTATATTAAATTATTAATAATATCCTCGTTATAAATAATATTTTCAAAATATAAACAACCAAATCGCAATGCTGGGTGTTGCCACTACTATTCCCTGGCAACATTTGCGTCTGCAAAGGAGTCACAATACCGATATACGATACGTAAACTGAAAACACACACACATGACTTATTGATTATATTGTTTATAAATATAAAATAAAAAATGTATTATGTAAACATGTTTACTCCGATTAGCTGCTAACACCAGACACTTAGAGCTGAGCTACAATCAAAACGTTGGCGAGGGACCTTAAAGCTGTTCCGTACCCATAAGCATAATTTGTGCCGTAGATAGACAAGACCGTAGCATAGACGAATGTACTACGCTACAGTACAATAAATGATTTTACCATTATGTTTGCAGATAGCCGTGATCAAGTTAGGTGACAGAGTGACTTGCCAGTGTCTGCTACACGGCTGATGAATTCAATTGCTGTGCAGGGGAGGGTTATATTTATGCTTACCGCTTTAACAGTTATTTTTATGAGCCACATCTCAGACACAGTTGGCAGTGTCCTGGGTACCTCTGCGCCCCGACCACACCTTTCACGAGGCTGCGGAGGGAAACTCATTAGAAAAACAGCGGGAAGCTGGAATTATTTTAAAAAATGTGGCACTTTGCCCTTGCTTGACAAATGTTAGAAGGATGAGGATAAAGATCTTCACATGGCGCGACCCATATACCTGGTTTCATTCACCCCACAGAGAAGTTGTTTAGAGGCAGAGAAGAAAAGGGGAAGAAAGGAATTATGGCTGGGGCCAGTGATGATTCTCGGTCCCCCACATCCCCCATCCGCGTTTTTCTACGTGATGAAACTAATTTCGTCAAGGGATAAGAATCGATTAAAATTACCTCCTTGTTCCCAAAAAAGTGGATTCGTATAGTCCGAACTTCAGATAATAGATGCGGAGGGACGATGTGAATTGCAATTTACCTGATTGCAAGCCAGACCGGGGTTAACTATAGTAGTACAAGGCTCGAGGTGATTAAAGATAACGCAGAGACATACTTTTGCGAGTAACTACGTAAGACTGAGACAATTGAGGGAGACATATTGCGTATTGATTCCATATACTCGGATTCATTTCCACCATAAGGCAGACGGCGTGATTTAAGATTGTGAGATTGTATTCTGGTCCCAATGAGTTAATTACACGAAAATATCTCGCGTTTCGTCTGTTACCTGTAAATATGATATCGTTTGTATTGTCAATAATCTTCCTTGTCCGTGATGGGTAACTGCTGACCTCTGACCTGGACTTCTTTACTATTTTTTTTTCTCCCCAGCAATCTGACGATTCAGAACTTTACAACAGTCTGTGACTATGCCTTGATATTTATCAGTATAAAATATTAATCACTCTTTTCTGAAGCAAGTAGTTTAATTCACGTCGACATATTGATACTCAATCATGACCGTTTAATAGGAAAATAATTCCTTTGATAGCTTCATATGGTACGTTCCTTCTCTCTCTCTGTCTCGTGAAAAGTACTATTACATGATACCATGTAAATATGACAAAATTTACTAAATAACTGTTTGAATTATCACTTTTTTTCTGAACTAAAAATTATACTGTGTTGATTTTATACTGAAATAAAAAAAATATATTTTGCTACACATATTTATTGAAATCATTTTTTTCTCCAAATAAAAACACACGTTTACACAAAATGGTGCGACAAAAATATAAACTCGTATATGTAATGAACACAATATATGCATACACGACTTTTGTCTATATGTACATGTACGCTGACAAGCCAATAAATATTTTTTACGACATCCACACTCTTGCAAAAAATATATTCACCATATTGAATACATTCGGTTGACATTGTGTATGTATGACTGGCAAGACATGAAGTGTTTGCAACAAGTTCGATACATTAGTTTTGACATTTTCGTAAATCATGTTTACATGTATAATAACCAACTAGCTTAGTTCGTCGGACGAGTAAATTTACGTTGATAACAGGCTCGGTATTTGTAGAACAGTCTCGTACTAACAATAGTATGACTGCTGCTTCTTGTGTGGGTTTCGTTACAGACTTTGATTCTTGCTGACAGTTGTACTGGCCCACATTAAGGCAACTGTAGAGATGAAGACATTGTGATGTTTCATGCAGTCAAGTACATCTGATGACAGAGGCGTATCCTTTCTCATGCATGGAACAAAACATTTTTTCCATTTGTAGAGCAGTCAGTAACGATGGCCTGATTCGCTTGCCGTTAATTCATGCGAATAACCAACACGGATTTTTTTCCCAGCACACTCTTCAGTAGACATCTTCAGATTGTTTACAGCCCCAGAAACTGTATGTAACACTAGACAATACTAACAAGCACTTTGCATAACAGTTTGATGGGATGAACTGTTGTCTTCTCTCCACCTCGAACAACTGCGAACTACTGAGCGCTACGTCAACCAGCTTGCCTATTTCTTTACAATGTCGACCATTAATTGTGATAGGCTAGATAGTTGACAACATGCTGTTATCTTACATGTACATCGACTTTAGCAAATTATTTCTCCCTCGAGAAACGTCTGGCGACATGATATATTACTGACCTACATACGCACTGTTCCAGGACGAGGGACCAATACATTTTTTTGAAAACAGAAGTCGACAAATATAATTACATGTTAGATGTGTACATACAGTGTGTCATAACAGTATTACGTGGATCAATATGACCTCTCCCGTACATGAATCTTACAGTATTCGATAGTCAACTTGTACTATATGACGTTGTCGAACCACTGCCGATGTCAAGACTTTGTAATCTACACGCTTTTATTAAACTTGCTGTAGTTGACGTCCAACATGCAGTCGATAACCATTTAACTTACTTGCGATAGTAATTCTTGGAACATTTTTGAGGGCTTTGTCACATGCCAAGTAATGAAATTTAATTTTAGGTATGGAGAGGAGAGTAGTTTGTTTTCTACTTATTTAAAGAGAATCACATTACACAACTCTATTGCAACAGATTCCCCGAAACTTATGCAGGGACATTACATACGTACAGCTATCGATCAAATTGCAGTAAACTCTTATTACATTGGTCGACATAATGTTTACGGACAATGGAGAAACATGTAGTGTATTTTCTTTGTACACATTATATTCAAAACCCAGCATGTCTGCTATGGTATCGTCCTTCGTAAAATCTATAAAAACCTAGGACGTGAAGGGGTGCTGGAGGCCATGGTGCATAACTTATTAAATAGACACATATTAAAAATCCTGTGTTTATTGTAACCCATAGTTTTGTATTCAGCACAGTTTTAACTATCTCGCTGTATGCAGCACAATTGTAAAGGGAGAATCTGCAATTTTACATAATAGCTAAATAAATAGTATTTTTTTAATGGATTTAATCAACGCAACATTTTATCGAAACTATCATTCTCAAACATGTGTGCAACTCTGGCGTTGCGTTATTCAACACGCCTTTACATCTGATTGGATACTTGTGGGAGAAACTAGGCTCATGTAAAGACGTTATCTTATTAGTGTCTCAGCGTCCAACATACGATTTTCATTTGATTATTTCTTGAAGTCTATGGTAACTACATAAACGCTGTATGCTAAATGCTTGTCAGTAACAAAATATGTGTGTGTGAGTGTGAGTGTGTGCGTGTGCGTGAGTGCGTGTGTGTGTATGCACGTGTGTGCGTGTATGTGCACGTGTTCCCACAATGCTCGATATGTCAAGTATTCTTATAGAAGCAAGTAAGCTCGTGAAATAATGAATAACATTAAAAGTAAAATCAATATCTGAGATGCTTGCCATGTTGTTACTTCATAAACTTATTCCTGTAGCTCAACTGGATGCGTCAACTAAATACAGTTCACCGATTCAAATATGAATATTTATTTTCGTAAGTACTCGGAGACATGTGAACATATTAAATACAAGAAATGTGTCATGTTGTCGTGATTTGCCTACGTGTTTTGATTTACTTTAAATTTGACTTGCTAACTAAGTGAACGTGTTGGTACTAGCACCAAGATAAACTATTACAATGGCGGGGCGGATCACATCGGTAGTTTACAAATGTACGTTACTATATATCAAATTTCCACAAGAAAAAAGTAAAAGGATATTTATTTTGTCAGATGGCTCAACTCTGGTCATTGATAAATAGTGCTGAAATATTATTGCACATATCTGGAAGCTCTTATTTGTAACTGTACGGGATAATTGTTTTATAAACTTACTAAGACTATTTCTATGCACGATACATACTTACACGTCGAGTGCGTTTCCCACAACTGATACTGTAAGCGTTCGACAGCGTCTGAACATGTATTTTCGCTTCATAATTTAGCCAATAAACTCAAGTATGACGTGTGTCCAGTTCATGATTCTCGTGATCTCTATCGGGGAAAATCTCTGCTGATGTCCTACTTAATAAAACGGTGTGCAACGTCGCTTGTTTGTGGTGCTACCGCAAGTTCTAAGCCATCTCTTGCCTGTATGATCCTGGTATTCTGATGTTGTTATACCAATCGATGTTCGAAGACTTTTGGATGGATGTGTAGGTGGCCAAGGGATATAAGGAAACTGTAGTAGTCGCAGTCGCTCAGTTGTTATTCAGCCTCGAAAGTGTAAACATATCCTCTAGCAGTGAAGATGGACAACATGCAGCAAAGTTGTCCTTATTGCAAGAAGCAGTTTACGAAGATCAAAAACATACGTCAGCATGAAGAAGGTTGTCTTCAGAATGTGAATCGTGTTGTGTACCATTGTGGATAATGTAACACTCAGTTTGGACGTCGCAGCAACTTAAAAAGGCATCAGAGTACATGTAAAGGCATCAATCCTCTACCTGTCCTGCAGTATCTGAAGAAAAGTTGTTCCGTACCATCGGCGAAGACTTCCATGAAAAAATCAAGAGGACCGACAACTGCTACTAGACACTCGTGCAACTACTACGATCAGACGTTCGCATATGCTCACGATGCAAAGCGACATGGAATTAGCAAATGTATGATGAACCATTCCCGTACTGCATATCGTTGTGATAAGTGTCAACGAGTGTTTGCAAGCACTGACAATCTTCATAGGCATAATAATATATGTACTACTAAGCATGACAATGTGATGCCTTGCGATGTAACTGAAACTAGCACTTCGGTGAATGCGGACGTACGTGCCGTGTCAAGATATTCATGCCGATACTGTGACAAGGCTTTCAGTAAAAATTGCAATGTAAGACGACATGAGAGAACATGTACGAAGAATACAGTACGTGCAGCCACGGGACTCTGCAGCTTGACTCGCGGATGTTACAAGTGCGGTCGCCAGTTTCATACACGAGACAGTCAAGACGGGTTTTTCTACAGTGAATACAACAAGCATGTAAAAATGTGTAAAGCTAAGGCTCTTACGCGTGTACATGCACCAAACTTGCCAAATGCTAATGTATTTTCATTAAAGGAATCTGCTTTTCGGGGTACTATGAAGACATACATTGCAGAAAATATATTCGAAAGTACGGGAAGTATTTGCACATTTCTTGACAATATAAAAGCAAATCTAATACGTCAACTTACGACAGAAAAGGAAAACAATGGTTCTTTGAAATATAATATATGGTTAGAGTGTGATTACACTAAACCTGAGTCACGTCCGAACGAACAGTGCAAGAAAGCTTTCAAGACAACAAACGTACCTCTCTATAATTTAGATGACATCGAAAGCAGCATTGAAAATAGTATACAGAAAATCTGTCGTGAGGAAGAAGAAATAACTATGAAGGGGTCAGGTTGGACACTAGCTGCGGTCAACCATCTACAACGGAGAACAAATGTGTTAGATCGATCCACTAATAATCTCGTGCAAAAAGTTTTAAGGTACCCAATTTGGCTTGAGTCTGCAACCATCGAGTTACTGTATCATGTATGTGAAAATAATAAATTTATGAAATAAACAATTTTAATTAACTGATAAAACTGTTATTTAAATGTACAATCCCCTTCCTCTTGGACGAATTATCAATCATGTTCCCCTGTCCCAGGGAGGGAAAGTAGGTATTAATTCGCTGTACCTGTGCGAAGCCGTTCAGTCGGGCTTTTGCCGTCGAAGGAGATACAC
>PNEQ01025364.1:0-10222 GCA_003012365.1 Medauroidea extradentata
TGCCTTCTGCAAGTTTTCTTCACAGAAATCATGGTATTTTCTTGCTCCATATTCTCGTTTATGTCGTCTGCCCATATTCGTAGGGCGGTATAGCCAAACCTGTAACAAAGAATAAAATCATTGTTATTGTTAATTGTCCTTCTAACTTGGGACACTGTCCCAAGTTACCCGTAATTGCTCCATTTTTTAATATATTAAAGTAAATATTTTAAATATACTTTGATATTTAAAGTCTAATATTGCTTCGCTACACCTCAAGTTAGGTTAGAATAACATGTGGGAAGTAATCTTCAAACGTCAATAACTGACTAGTTATTTTCAAGGTTATTTATGCTTTAAGATGTTAAAAATTAATATCTACGAATATTGCCATTACTGATACTTACCACACTCAAAACAACTGTTTTATTGCCTTTGGTATCACGAATGAACTTCAGTGCACAAACTGGAACAAGTACTGTTACCGCCAATTCTATTTACAATGGCACCAACAACGAAACAAAAAAATTCTTTTTTGTCCCAAGTTATCCCTGCTGTCCCAAGTATACCCGTATGACGGTACAACGTCCTTAAGTTATAGCAACCGTCAGACTCTGTTACGGCAGTTCTTTCGTAAGGGCGAAATGTGTATGAATATGTATGTAATCTTAATTACACAGACTAACTTCAGCTTCAGGTAAAGTACGACAAAGTAAGGAAACAAAATATACAACCAATTGTCAACAGTGAATCCTAGAGACGGCACCTTCGTCGTTCAAGTTGTACCGACTGGATAAAATACTTAAGATGAAACACAAGTGTTTGGACAGTGTGTAACTGAACAAAAATATGCATACATCAAAACGTCTTGATCAAATGAAGTGATTTTTGGATATTGCCATTGCCATCGAATGTTCCTTTGTCGCAGTCAGCCCACAAGTACACAAGTGCACGTACTTGTGGGTTGTCAGAGACTCGGAAAAATTCGCTAGCAATGACGTGTGTTCAAAAATCACTTACCCCAATTACGAAAGCCACTCAAAGATCACATCTAAATATCTTTCGCTGTATTCAATTTTTTTTGTAACAATCACGGTCCGACGTACAGATTAGTTGGATAATTTCTAACTAATTACTTTGATGAGCGATTTGATTGTTATAATACTAATTCGCATGTAACATTTAACTTGGTACAAACACCTTAAGCATCACTTTGGTAAGTTGTTTTTTTTTCTTTAATTAGAAGGTTAATAACCAATAATTTGTTAGAGGGAAACGCACACAACAACCAATAAAACACCCCTGCGTCTGTCGTAAGGAGCGGAAATTTCTAAATAGAGGTACAAGATAACAGTAGCACTGAGAAATTCTTTCGTTTACTATACAGGCTGTTCGGAAACTCAGACGAAATATTTCAGGAGGTTGAAAACGATAGCAATAATGTAATGTAACTCATATAGTCTAGCTCAATTTGTAAGGGAGATGAGATACCCGCCTTAGAAGTTACAGTTTTAAATTCGTATTTTGCAAAATATCGGAAAGGTTTTAAATTAAACCACAACTTTTTGAATATTGTTCTGTGTTATCGAGATTTAAACCATGCAGATATAAACAGAGTTAAAATTCTCCGTCAACATGCAAAACATAAAGGTGACCATCCAATTGCGTACACATTTTTAAGGTCAAGAGATATGGCCATTTGATGTGGTCGTCGTACCCAGTCGTCCAACTGAACAAAAAAGTTACTCTTAGTACAAATGTCCTGAACATACAATTTCCTTTGAAAATTCACTCAGAGACGTTAGCGGGGACGTGAAATAGCCTTGTAGTAGGCAATACATCATGCATGCAGGTGTAAACACGTCAACTAAATCACTAGTCCAACGATACAGATAGAGTGTGATTAGACATTTATCCGGGCAGATTGTCAGATGTGGGGAACGTGGCGTTGTTTTCTCGGGGTACTCCCCTGCACTATGCCGCCCCGCTACCCTCAAACCTCACCCACACTCAAGATCTCGCTGTGCGTAGTAGATAAACGAACGCTGAAAATATAAATTGATTTTTACGCTTTTTTCGAAGCGAATATGGAGAAAATACTCAATGACAATCTTGGATAACGGTATTTGCCAACTGTACGAGTAAATATTTATCCAGAATTACTAATTCGTTACGCGTAATCTCTTGCGCCGCAGTTAAATGCACGAGGTTCCGTCGTCAGGTAGTGTGCCTCAGAAGTTCGCAAAACTGGAAACAATTTTATTTAAAATTTTTGCTAAAATTATTGTCTAGGATTGCTATTGTTTAATTTTCACAAAGGCTTCAAGAAACCTACAGTTATATACTAATGCTTTCAGCGTTGAATTATGTACCACGCCCTCTTAAGCTAGGCTGGGGTTTGATAACCGGCTCTTAAGACCATGTTACCTAGTTTGTACTGCTTTGCGATAATATTTGTGGTGGCGCATAGACGATGTAGTAGCTTGCCGTGTTCATTATTTCATACGCTAAACAACTAAACTTATTTGCAAAACGTTTATTTACGAAAAGAACTCATACTTGTAACTATGTTTCTATCATTTCAAAAATCCAGCTGGCTTATCAGATACTTCATTTTGGGGTCCCTAAAAATGGCTAAAAACTGTTTTCTTAAGACTTCTTTAAGTACAAAAATATCGCCCGGATTCGTAAAAAAACACAACACTAGATACATGCTTGAGATTTACTTCAAACATTCTGCAAATAAAATTGTAGGGTCGCCACTGAAATTCCCATAGAAAAAAGTGCTAAACGAACGCACTGAACGCCAGTTTGGTAAGCAGCGTATAAAGACGAAGAGGTTACTGTTGAGCTGAATCTTATCGCTCGCCTGTCTCCGCACATTTAACTCGGAAAAATACATCCCGTACATAAGTATCTTAAACGACAGCGTATTACAAATATGTTTGGTAGCTTCGTTAAAAAAATGGTTTTGGCGTAACAGCAATTGTTTCAAGACAAGAAATTATAAGGTTTCAACTAATAAATCAGTTTAAAAAATTTCATTAATTACATAATTAAGTAAACCCTTGGTGTTTACTGTCTAGGAAAACTCGGCCAACATAGTGAAAAGTATTTTAAACAAAATTGCGCTACATATTGTATGTATATGTTCTCGTTAAGGCTTAAAAAATACCAATCGCCAACACGGTAGAAACATGATAGCATGTTTTTAAGTGAGTGTGAGGGTTAGTATGCATGTCTGAGGTATAAGGAGTAGTGTCGAGGAACGCGGACTGGTCACCCGTAAGTGCACAGTTGTTCCACTAAAGTTGAATACCTCGGTGGGTGTGGAGTGTGGTACGGCCTACCATAGCTACGGGCTCCCGTTCTTTCGTGCCGCCACCCTCGCTCATACCACAACACTGTATGTGGTGATGACGCGATTATACAGCCTCTCCCACTCAAGTCCATCTTCAATATCCTCGTAGTCACGGCTAGAAACGCTGTGCATGCGCAAAGCGGCAAACGATGTGAGGACCAAGATCGGGCAAGTGGTGGCCCCTCTGATGTATCCGGGTAGATCCACGGCGGGGTATCTTAGGCAGTCTTCCAGAAGCTGGTTTGGCTTGTCTCCGTAGTGTAGTCGTTTATGCACCGATCTACGGTACGAGAAGTCCTGGGTTCGAATCCTGGCCCGGACATGACCTGTGCTGTCCCTTCACCTCACTATCATCGGCTCCTAACTCTCTCACCCTCATCATCAGAAGCTGGTACGTGTCTTACAGCGTGCTACGCCCCCTGTGAACAGATTGCATACGTACTTCAACTGAGACCCGCAGTGGTGGACTGCAGTGCGGATCCAGAGCAATGTTGGCTCGGTGAAGAAGTTCTGGAGCTACGGATGGACAGACACCTGATCAGGTGAAAGCTCAGGTGCATGATATTTCGTAGGTACTGTGGGGATTAGCATGAAAGCACTAGCCTTGTGCTGAGCCGATCACGCGTTGGACTCTAAATTGTGTTGGTTGAAACTCCTGTTTAGTAGGAGGTTTGGAGAGTACCTCGACCATGGGCCATTCTACCCATTGCGGAGTTCCCTAAGTCCTCGCGGACTCTGGTTCTGAAGGTTATGAGGTTGCGTTCTCCCATGGGTGAGTGGTATGACCTGACGATGGACATGCCTAGAGAAGGAACGCTTTTAAGTTCACGTAAGGAACAGGACCTGGCCACGAAGCGGTTTTGTAGACGTGGAATTAGCCTCGCCCTCAGCAAAGTGGCCCCTGCAGCTGCAGGTGTATCGCGTTGGTGAGATGGTTGTTACTTCCATCTACCGTGATTGGAAGGAGCGTATGTAATTTTGTCAGTTGCATTCAACTTCTTCCGGCTTAGCTTCATGCTCGTCTATAATCTAGTTAGTATGATGAGGCCTGCCATAAAGCAAAACTGGGGCACATGTGGGCCGTGGCGAGGTTCATATGGAATAAAATACAGTTCTAGAACCTACATTACAATTGTGCAGGTGTGGGTGCGAAACCAGCGATACAGCGGGTTCAAGGCTCTAGAAATCATGTTAAGATATCACTATACACCTGATGTACAAATTCTTAGTTTTAAAGTCGTAATGTTTGTTTTAGAGTACAAATCAAAAATGTTTGTTTGAAGAACCACTTTAATGTATGTGTTCTTTAACATGTTTGCGCTAAATTTGTTTTGTATGTTAAATGGATTTGTAAACAGTGATAGAAAAAATGGATACTCTTTTTTTTATATCAACGTTTACAAATTTTGTTTAACACATAAAACAAATGTAGCGCAAACATGTTAAAGAACACATACATTAAATTGGTTCTTCAAACAAACATTTGTATTTATACTCTAAACCAAAGGCTACGGCTTTAAACCAAAGAATTTGTACATGAGGGGTACAGTGGAATCACCTCTCACTTCTGTATAGAATGTTTCACAGTTTGAACTGACTCCGAACATGTTTGAGGCATCTTCCAAATTATTTAACAACTAAGAAAGTTAGTTATAAAGAGTTCTCTCGACTGCGTAATGACTCTTATTAGTTTAAAAAATGCCTCATGCAGGCATGTGAAGCGTTTATTTTAAACAGGGGTTTTCTGACTGTACGCAAATAGCGAGGTGGCAGCGTCATACTTACAACACTTTTTATTTATTCTGCCAACTTTACATGAAGCAATTCAGCTTGTATACGTAAAAATACCTTAAATTACAGCTGGTTGTGAAATATTTTTAAACACGGTTGATTACAATCAAATCTCCGTCTTTATAACTTCTAAATTATTACTCGTGCTAACAACACGAAGTATCTTAATAACTGTTATTATGCTAAAAATGAAACCCGGCCACCGCTTGAAGTCTCAAGGTCGCATGCCGCACGACGCTGAGACTGCACGCAAGTCCATGCCTTACACATATGGGTTTAGAGAAACTTTCTATGCGTACCATTGTCGCCCGTAGCACTACCAAGCTAGAATGCCTGAAACGCGAGAATTTACGGCGTCTGTTAAAATTATTCCTATACTGCGTGTCACGCTAAATACATTAACGACAACACGTAACCATATCTAAAAAGTTTATATATAATGACTGCGGTATAAACACCAGACAATTACAAAGTAGCGAAATGTTCTTTTCAATTTCGTTCACAATCGATAGTAAGCCTGTTACACACGTTTGGTGTATTTGTTTACATTCGCAAGGAATCGTAAATAAAATTAAGTCAGTTTTATAATATTTTACGGTAGTCATAAAAATATTGTTTCTTACAATAAATAACGTGTTTACTCTCTTCCCACTTCGAAAGAAGTCTCCAAAGTCCGCCATTTAATTTCAACGATTTGTTGACGTTTACCGGGCGTAAGCGAAGCACAAAATAATGCCATTGTGATGTATTTATGCAAGTAGTTTATTTTTATTAGGAAGTGTTGATGACCCCATGTCACCATATACGAAACTGGGGCGAAATTACGAACATATCGCATTGCAATAGCTTAATGAACAATTAGTCATTACACTTAAGCACTTGGCACGACTGAATGCAATGACGGAGTGGATTACAGATTAGAATCGATAGTTACAGCAGTTCATTGTTACTCTTATGTCGGAGTAGTGCGATTAAATGTGTTCGTAATCAGGCAATGCGATCGTTTTTCGCACATTTGTATAATTTAAAATATAGAACCCAGAATGACGCAGAACTGGTTAAGAGTTGTGTAATGAACTTTGGTGCGGAGTTTTGAACTATGAGGTTACATTTATTTATTTATTTGGATGTTTTACGTGCTCTTGAACAGCACAGTACCTTGGTAAACGTACATGGAGGGAAAGGATGTGGGAGTCGGTCGGGGCATATTTAAGGGGCCATCCCACATCATTCGTCTGGAGTGATTTCGGAAAACCCTGGAAAACGTAAATCAGGACGGTCGTAGCCGGTGATCGAACTCGGGTCCTCCCGAATGAGAATTGGGAGTTTGACCGCTGTTCCAGCACGCTCGGTCACTCTGAAGTCCCATTGTTGTCGCGGGGGGACGGAAACAATGTGTGCCTTCGCGCAAGGTGAGTGGGACACTAGGTACGCGCATCAGTGTCACTCTTATAGAGCTCACTCGCTTCTGAGCTAACAGCACGCAAAAGCAATTTCAGGTACGCAGCGCTTTTAAGGCTGCTTAGCTGACAAGTAAAACAATAATTTTATTCTGTATCCCCGCCTGGAATGTAATTCAATGACGAACACTAGTACTGGCTGAGGACGGGAGAGGGGAGAGCCTATGTAGACCTTCACGAGACAAAACTCCAAATTCCACGCCAGTTTGTAACATATTCAAAACGTCAGCTGCCTTGCTTTCATCAACTAGACAATTAGTCTGTCAAAACGTCAACGTTTTCCTTCTTTGAGCGAGAATGAGGTTGAAACCTTTCAATCTTCTACTGTAGGTATACAGTATATTGCATCCAGGGTAGTAGGAGTCCTTCAGGAACACTAGTTACAGTTTTCCGTACTGGAAATTTGTATTTTACCGCAAATTGTTAGTGAAATCATAGCAGTGTAAGTAACAAACACCGTACCCGAAAGTCAACACCTAAAGCCAAGATCAAATAATAATTTATATCATTATTCTTGACAACACTGTCTTAAAAAGTGTTCATTGTACCGTAAATCCACCTAAAAGAAATTCTAAAAAACGTCCAAATTATTTCAAGAAAAAATAACTTATACAACATAGGTAGGACCACAAAGTTTTCGCGAAAATAATTTTGCCCCAATTTGTTTCAGTGTCTTGCACGCAGATATGCAGTTCTACTTCATGGGTATTGGCAGTCCGTCTGTGTGAAGTGACAGCTCTCATTTGACTGCACGAACCACAATAATGTTACTGCCACACCATGCGTGTGTGATTTGCTGGTAGAACACCAAGACATATGAGAGTTAAAACATCCAATCACTGACTATGAAACAGAGGTGCAGATGTACACATAAGACACCAAAACATACTGGGGAAAAATTATTTTCGCGAAAAGTTCATGGCTCTAAGCGTAGGCCATATTTCTAAAATAAGGAAGGAAATCTGTCAACTAATGTATTAATTATGATGTAATTAATTTGTTTTATTAAGTTGTTCATTAATATTATTTCCCTTTTTTTAAATCTGTTTTCAAGTATTCATTTTTCTAAAAATTGTAAGTGGTAGACAAGGGCATAGGACCTTAACTTCGCCACATAAATAAAGGCATTATTATTATTCTTATCATCATCATCGACGTCAATAACAAAATGTACTTTAGTTTCAATGTTAAAATTCTGGCTACGTTGAAGCATAAAGAAAGACTCCGAGGATTCTTTATTAAAGTTAGCACTGATGGAATGCTTGCAAAGTCTACCCTGTGGAAACGTCTGGAGTAGAATATTGATTAATTTCTATGGCCGATTACAGATGCTTTAAAAGAACAAGCATACAATAATTTGCTCGTGGGATCAGAAATTTTTGTGTACATAATTTATCCTCTATCGAAATTAAATTTAGAGAAATGAACGTTAAACAGGAATGATGATGAAAAATACACAAATCCAAAACGGCAGTAATACTTCTCACAAGTCAAGTAAGTAGATAGACGCCACTTACAGCCATTGAGGGGAGCTCTTTTTTTTTCTTTTTTTTTTTTTTTTTCAAGCAATGAAAGGTGAACACATCACACCAATATAGCCAACACAAGAACGTAAATTCACATACTTGTGAAGACAGAAATATTACTGTTTCGCGCATTGGCCAACCTCTAAATGACGGCAAAGTTTGTTTACGTAGTTAGCTGCTAGTGTAGCATGGTGTTGTTGGCTGTTAGCGAGGACGACGCCGTATTTTAATGAATCTGGAAGTCTTCCTTAAAATTTTCCTAATATTTGGGTACACTAAAAAATCTTTCGCCAGGGATTAGATTCGATGCGAGAACTTAGCATTACTAAACACGCACCCTTGGCTGCTCGTCTATTTTTTTACATCTGGTTAAATGTCACTGCACCAAACTTTCCCCCCCCCACCCTTTTTTTTTTTTTAAGTTCGCAAATTTAATTGACCGCGACTAAATTTTGTATTCTGTAGTTCGTAATTGTACGATGACTTTTTGTTTGTAATCAGGCAAGACCAACGAAAACATATAGTCCTGAACCCGAATAATAGACGTTAAATGTCTCCTCCCCAGCCGGGAATCGAACCCGGTACCCTTGGCCCTGCCGTCAGGAGCGCTAGCCACTGAGCCAAGCGATCAGACTCGCTATTAGTGCAGACGTAGTAGAGTTTTATTTAATATATATATATATATATATATATATATATATATATATATATATATATATATATAATAACTTTCATTGCAGATGCACAACCAAAATACTTCATAGTCGTTTTACGTATCACTTTAAATTTTAAAATTTTATACTTTACATTTTTAGCATATCTGTGTCTAGTTGTTTCGTTATTAGCAATAACACACACATTTTCGAATCCTCACTCCATGAAATGTTCGTTACAAGAAGGTAACAACTTGACAACGATCGTGCGAAGCCACACAATGGTATATTTATAAATAGTTATGAGTTACATAAATCCTTTATTGCTTTAGGCGACTTCACATTATAAGAAGTTAATGTAATGGATTATTACGTTAGTTAATATACATATAAGCAATAAAAACTTTCTGTTGTTTGTTGTGTGTTGATACAATGGCTGTGATATGAGAAAATAGTGAACTCACTGCTCGTAAAGAGTGACGGCCCCTGTTACTTTCTGAACAAGCTTGTGATTCCAGTCACAGCCGGGAGTCGAACCCATGTAGTGTTGGTTTGAGCAGAAGAGCTGGTGGAAAGACGCTGGCCACCCTTTCTTGCTGCTTCCTCTCCCTCTACAAGCGAAGAAGTACAGTGCGCTCAAGGAAAATGGACGCAGATGCGCGCGCCATGTACAGTCCATCTGTAGAACACAACTCCCTCGGTCCTGCTCACCTCTTCTCTTCTCACGCTCCCTTCTCTCTCTCTCATCCAACTGGTGGTGATGTAGATGCGGTGACCCGCATGTGTCAAGATTGATTTCCTGCCTTCCGGCATCCCGTCTCCTGCAGATGTTTCCACTGTAGCACTCAGTAGAGAAAGAAATGTTACTGGCCCGGTTCCTCGAAACTATTTTTATTTCAGTTTGGTGGCTGTAGGACTGAATAGTGGCTAAAATATATGATATTATAGTGACTGAAGATATGATAGGGCAGAATTATGGTGTAGTTGCTGAAGGCTAGGACGTTGTATGCAGGACAAAGTCGTGGGTGAAGGATATTATAGCAGCTAAAAGATAGAGTAGCGATTACGGATACTGTAGTGGCTGAAAGAAAGGGTAGTGGACTGAAGGATAGTGTTGTGGCTGAAGGGTAGGGTAGTGGCTGAATGATAGGCTAGGGGCTGACGGATTGGGTAGACTTTAAAAGGCAGAGCAGTGGCTGAAGAAAAGGGTGGATGTCTCATGACAAATTAATTGCTGAATTCCATTGTTATCAGCTGGCTACTAGTTCAGCATTTTTCGAACTCATATGCATACCCTCTTTGTCTGAAGAATAACTTGGTTTAAAAGGAGGGGGGAAGAGACAATGTTCATCGGTTGACAACATCTCCCCTCCCCTCCAACATACCCGGTTTTTTTTTTTTTTTTCATCTCTCCCTCCCACGAAATGGGCTACACAGAATCCATAACAAAAT
>PNEQ01025364.1:10322-79964 GCA_003012365.1 Medauroidea extradentata
AAAAAAAAAAAAAAAAAAAAAAAAAAAAAAAAAAAAAAAAAAAAAAAAAAAAAAAAAAAAAAAAAAAAAAAAAAAAAAAAAAAAAAAAAAAAAAAAAAAAAAAAAAAAAAAAAAAAAAAAAAAAAAGAATTGTGATTCAAGTCAAGAAAATGTTCAGTATGTCAGCAGATGATGGTGGTGATGATGATAACAATATCAGTATTTAAAACAATCCAAATTCATAACATGTATAATTGCGATCATGTATTTAAATTGTACGCGTTGCACCGGATTGGCAGTATTTATATAAGTAGACAGAAAGTATGTGATATTAATAAAATTTATTTGGGTAGGTTTGAGAGTGCGATGGCCAGAACAACACTGAACGTACTCCGTGCTATGTTGCTACATTGTGCATATAAATTGTCATTTACTACGTTTAGAGTACGGTCGTAGAAGAACAGGTCTGGACACTCGCCTGGAAACTTGACCCCCTTGTTGTTTGGCTGCAGTTCACCAAGTTACCTTGAGTGTTGTGCGTCTTTGGCGCTGCAATCAGGGCTATCGAGCTCAAACTCCGCCCACTTCCCTCCCACTTCTTGCCAGTGTTTACATTATAAAGATAAACAATTTATCAAGACGTATTTTTTTAATCAATTTATGAAATACTTCCTTCGCTCAAAATCCTAAAGCATGGCTCCAGCAATATTTATTTACTTTATAATGTTAACACTGGAGAAAAAGTGGGTGTAGTTTGAGTCCGACTGCCCTGACTGCAGCGCCAAGGACGCACAACACTCTCGGTAACTTGACGAACTACAGCCAAACAACAAGGGAGTCAAGAAAAATACATTGGTAGACAGGCGAGTATCCAGACCTGTTCTTCTACGGTCGTGATTTATAATAACAGTTAAATCCAGATTAAACTCGGAGTGGACTGAATAATACTGATTAAACCATATATGTGTAAACACCAACCAGACCGAACTAAAAGCAGACAAAGCGGTCGTTGTATTGAATCGTTTATTAGGTTATATAAGAGGTTAGAGTTGTTCTGGGCTAGCTAAAGGCGAGTGACTTTTTTTTTATAAATAAATCTGTGTGAAAAATGAATAAACAAATTATTTCAACCAACAAATACAAAAAATATAAGTATCTATGTTTTTTTTTGCTCTGTAGTTCATTTCTTGACTTAAAGATGGCTCTACACAATGTTCGGTCTATGTGTAGGCCCACGGTCGTAGAAGTACAGGTCTGGACACTCAACTGTCTACCAATGCTATTGAGTTGACCCTGTTATGACTGAAAGCGCCACTAGCAATGAAGTGTTGTTTTAACATTGCAGTATAGCGTCTTACTAGCAGTTCTAGCAGCTCCGACACGTACATGCTCCTTGTAGTACCATTCACGCAGTCTTAATTTAGTTCACCTTATTTTTTCTATGATTTAGTTTGTCCCTGCCACTAACAGCAAATTCAACTGGCCCTTATTTATAGTCACAGTAAAGTTGACGTTGTGTGGTAATTACAGACTTCTAAATGTAAGAGTGTATTCGAATGAAATACGCAGTTTAGGTGGTATGAAGACTGATTTCCCCCGAGCACAACCATCGGTGATGGTGCCGTGAATGACATGCTTGTTTTTCAAAACCTTGTGCCATTAGGCAGTTTTTGCGGGATAATGTTTTGCTGAATTATAAAATTATTTGGTTCCATAACCTTGAGGTTAGTGAGATGCTATATGTGGGATGGCGCTGTCAAGGAACTTTAGTGGATAAATGAATGCATAATATATTTTTACCATTTTTGAACGACTTCATCTAACTGCACTAATTTAATCTGTCATTCGTTTTTTTTTTTTGTATCAGAATTGCACATATGCAAGTATTTAATGGAATTTGAGCCAATAAACTTTGGAACAATATACCGAATCTACAAACAACTGCGCTACATAACTTTGAAATTATTAATGAAAACCAAATTTTAAAATAAAATACTACTTTCCTAGGCTCATAGAGGTAGTACAACAACACGTCTCATTAGAACTGTAGGACGAAACTCCTATATAATTTGTTTCTCACTGGTCGTGCTTGTTTTCGGGTCGTCTGCCTTGAAAGTGTACAAATTAAGTTTTCTTCTATATTAAGTATTATCTTTTTTAAAATACATACACAAACATAATTCTGACGCAAACACCTGGTTAGATAAGAATCATCAACTGATAGAAAACATACTTTATGCCTTCTAACCCATTAGGCGTCGAATTTCGAAAAATCTTAATTTCACACCCTAAATATTTGTTCAAGTATCCAAGTGAAGTGATAATCACGACGATAGTTCATTCAGTGGAAGGAAAATCGATCATTAATTAAAAATCACATATAACCCCTGTACAGTACTGGGAGTTCGAATTTTGAAAAATCTTAAAACCATTTTGCGAGCACGTACCTGATATATATCGATTGTGAATCCTAAACTCGTTTTACCCTTTTTTAACCTCTTTAGAGTCGAAAAAGGAAAATACATTTTAATTATACTTGGAATATTTACAAAAGTATATATCTAAAGCAAAGAGCACTTCGATATCTCGATTGGTTCGATAGATGTGGAGGAATAATCTAAAACACATTTCACGTATTTTCACCCTCTTACGTCTTGGAGTCCTGTCATAGACATTTGTATACGTAACCAATTAAAGTAAAAATCATGACGATAGCCAATATTGTGTTTCAATTATATAGACGATTCATAAAAAACACTTTTCGCCCCTTTGTACTGCTTGGGGGTCGAATTTAAAAAAAAATCCTACAACAACTTTTTGGGTATTTACGTAAGCAACATTTTGAAGTGAATACCAACTCTCTATCCCGAAGGATTCGGCATATATCGATAGTTAATCGGAAACATATTCAAGGTCTTTTCACCTCCTTAAATGTTTGATTTCCAAAAATCTTTAAAATTGACTATTATACATTTTTATGTGTGCCATATTAAAGTAAAAATCACTACGATATGCCGTCGGGTTCGAGCTGTATCAACGTTCCTTCGGAAATAAATTTCACCCCTTTGCATCCCCTTAGAGGTCGAATTTCGTAAAATCCCTCCTTAGTGCTCACCTACGACCGGAGGGGAACCCAACACAAAATATTTCACAATTCTAGGTCCAGCGGTTTGGGCTGCAGTTTGATATGTCAGTCAGTCAGTGTTAATTGTTATATTAAGAGATTTACAGTATTGAAAATTTCGCCATAAACAAGGATGATGATTTATCGTGGAAAAAGATGACTGTTTAGCAGGCTTCAATGGAATGTATTAGTTTCCAGTGCTTTTATTTTGTTACTGGTGGGTAGGTATTTGACTGGACCAATAATAACTCCGGTGAGCTACAAATGAGTGTTTGGATATTTGTGTGTAATCAGCTACATAGTGTCACATAAGCCATCGACCAATATTACAAGGTGCAAGACGTTACGCTGATCATGAGGATATGCTGGCAGTAAAGATTCCGGCGATTTTTTGCTGTCTCTAACCATAAACATTCAGCCCTTGTCACTTCTCGTTCATTCCGTGTTGACTCTAGTCCAAGTTTAGCCCAGCCCGGAATTTTCGCTTAAAACACTGACAGTGCGACATTTTGTTACAAATATTTTCGTCTCCAATTTTGCGTAGTAATCGCGTGGTACGCTTTTTATCCTGCACACATATTCAACTTGTTTAAGAAAATATGTTACAAATTCCGGCAGGTGATTCGTTAAGAATTAATACGACGAAAATACATCGACCACTTTTTTTCTTAGAGTGGTTTTTAAGACATCTATGTACTCTCACAAATATTGTTTAGAATTTTGTTTTAGTAAAAATAGGCGAAACCACAAGCAGCTAAGGAATAATTTTGTTGAGTAATGTTTCGTATAACAGTGTTGTTAACGCCTCTGAAAACTTGGTCGCTAATATTAACTCCCTTCGTCTGAGAAGTGGAGGAATCCTCTGCTTCCATGAAAACATCTAACGGAAAGCATTTAACGATAAGTGAAGATTATCCATGAATCAGTTCATCAAATGGACAAAAAATCCCGTCTTGGCGTATCATTTAAATGAGCTGTTTCTGAGATATCCGTTCAAACAGAAAGTGAGTGCCGTGGCTGGCAGGTAAGACGCAACACTCAAAACTTAATCACTACTGGAAATTATGCACTTTAAGAAAGATACCGCTTAAGAAAGATACCGCGTGCTATTATTTTTAATCCGTGTTCTGTTTCTGCTGTTTTCGCAATAATAATTTTTGAATCCTAAACGACGGCAGAAGCCATAAATCATTTGTCTGTTTTATTTAAAGTAGTTTTCATCATGTTGGCTAATTGTTCTGACAATAAATACTATTACTTTAGCTCATTATGTAAGTAACTGAATTCTTGTTAACAGGCTTATCAGACGGAACCACATAATTTCTTGTCTTGAAAAAAAAACTGTCACAGCGGAAACCGTTAAAACAAAACTGCCAAAGAGATTTGTGATGTCTGCTCTCGTTTCAGCTTTAAAAAATAATTATCGAAAAACAGTAGCGACAGAGGAACATGGCCTTAAATGAGCAAAACATCGTGTGTTGTTCTTAAGTTACCAATTGCTTACTAGTAATGTCAGGTATATTAAAATGTCATGTCTTAGTAAATATCGCAGCCATGTTGGAACGCCCTACCGCGAGCTTACAGGGCGCAGCAGATAGAACTCTTGCCTCCCACCGAGTAGATCCTGTTTCTATTCCTGAGGAATCGACCGCGATTTGTATTCCCAGCGGTGTCGGCCCGGCATTTCGCACGTGAGAATAGTGTCGGACAATGCCGTTATTTGGTGGATTTTATCGGGGATCTTCCGTTTCCTTTTTATTCGAGCTCTCTTCCATACTCCTCATAAGCGCTGAAATTCTCGCACCTAACCAAGGATCAAAATTTCTTCACTCATTTAAAGGATTAGCCAGGCATTTTTTATGTTTTTTTCTTTTTACGTAAAGTAAACGTAGAATTATGTTTGGAATGCTCGGGGATTGCCTGCGACCATAATATGATAGTCAGAACAGTGGTAGTAAAGTATATGTGGAGCGCAAGAGAAGACTAACTCCATGTTGTGTTGCCACGTTGAGCATATAAAATGTCATAATACAACATTTTGCCACTAACTTTTTCGTCTTCCCTATTGAGCCCAGGCTTATTATGCGTTTGTTTCTGGACACCCTTATATATATTAAATGGACAACAATAATTTTTAAAATTAATTACGATGTAGTAGCCACGTGCATTGATCACAAAAGGGTATTACGTATTGTCTAACAATTTAGTTAATTTAGTTACAACCCTGTGGACGATGGTGATGGGAAAGGAAGAAGGGAGGGCAGGCGGGAAGTGGCCCAGTTATGCTGTATTAATTATGTTAAGAGGCAAGTTTGTTTATAACACGTTGCAAACAAGTCCATCATTTCCTGCCTCTCGCTAGTCTTTCATGTGACAAACTTTTCAGACGTTTATTTTTTTGCGAATTTAATTATAAGTACTACGGCGGCTTACCTATCCGACGAAGAGGGGGTGTTTTCATTTGACCACTTGGCTCCAACTATGGGTCCTGGTCAAGGCGGTAATGTGTGCACGCTCTTTTCAGATTTAAAGTATGATCTTTAAAATATCCCTGCAATGGGTTAATATTATAAACTATTATAAACTGGGACCATTTTTTTTATTTACGTCATTGTGAGCGAATGTTGCCGAGTTCAATAAAACAGAAAGAAAAAATGGAAAGCCAGTATTACCATTTGCCAACAAATATTTAACATACATATAATTCCTGAAAGAAGTAGAGTCCTTTCCAGAAAGACAACACAAAAACCCAAAAAATTAGTACAACAACAATACAAACTAGTTCCGAAACTGAATATAGTTGCGTCATGAAAGATTACTAAAGAAGTACAATAAAATAAACAATAAAAAATAAGATGTATGAAAATTGCAACAAAAATTTATAAGAACAACGATGACAACACGTTACAAGAGTCACGAATGGTTGTGAACTCATAAGTCGCATCAATGATAAAACAGACGGATATAACAGGCTTACTTCGACAACAACAGACAGTCCAGTTTTAGGTTCAAGTTAGTTAATTCATATTTTAGTATGCAAGGTATATTCGAAATTAGCCAACACCCTAATATGTAAATATAAGAACTAATGCGTAATAAAATTAGCCTAATGTTCGAGCTGATAACAATTTCATGTTATCTGACATTTGCCAGTTGATGAAGATTGTGTTGTTTTTAATGTCAGGTGTTACTAATATAGGAATAATGTACTATGTGGCACTTTAAAAGGGGCAGTAGATTAACATTTAGAGCATGAACTGTCAAAAATGTGTAGAGGATGTTCAAAATGCAATGCCCAGATTGATAGGAAAGTTGAAGGAGACAAATACAAATAAATTTGACCAAACAACCATGTATCGGAAACAAATAGTTTACGAGTAATGGGTATTCAGGGGTATGGGGTGTGATTGAGAAGACACCAATGTTAATTGTTTACGGTACTTCATTCATTGAGCAATGTTACAATAAACGTTCAAAATTATCAGCATTAACCTCCGCGCAGAACCGGTATCGACTTAGTGTGGTGTCCCGTGTTCGCTGGAAGATGTATGCGCGGGTTGTACGTCTTCCATTGAACACGGGACTCCTTGATACGTCGATACCCGCTCTGCGCTGAGGTTAATGCTGCTCATTTTGAACATTTATTGTAACATTCATCAAATAAATAAATTTCTGTAAACAATTACCATTGGTCTCTTCTCAATCACACACGATACACATGAATACTCATTACTCCCAAACCATTTTACTTCCGACATCTGGCGAAATATATTTGTATTTGCCTCCTTTATCTTCCCTATTACTTCGGGCATTGAATTTTTAACTTCCTGTATACGTCCTCAGGAATGTTAGTAGAGGGGAAAATACTGTAAAAATGGACGTGCACTATCCTCTCTAACATAACACATAACATTTCCTGGGAATTACACGCCAAGTTATAATTTCTGTGACTGTACAAATTAATCAAGAACTTTTTTCAACGCGTTGTATATAGCATATGTACAGGTAAGGTTGGATGGAGTATTGCAGAAGCGAACTACCCCACACTCACTGGAACCAAGCTATTTGAGATCAAAGTTTTGTGTGTATCTGAACTTAATATAGGGCCTATAAATCTTTTATGAGCATGTTATTTATCTTTTGAACATGTCGAGATATTTTTAGAATATATTTCAAACTTTCTCCTTCTACGTAGTAAGATTATCTCTGAAAGAACTGCGCAATAGGAGTGCATGACTGGATTTAGTTACTTGGACATACGCAATTGCGAAATAGATGGCTGTCCTCTCCTCCCTCCTCCTTTTAGCCAACCAGACCTCAGACTTGGGTTGTCTACCTAGGTGATGTCTTGGGTACTTTTGATTTTTATTATTTTCATTTATTATATGTTTGTTCTTGTTTTTATTTGACCCTATTCCATTTATGTAATTTGACATTGTGTATGTATCCTGTCGACTAAAGCTGCTATACTTATTTATGTTTTTTTCTATTATCTTTAGTTTTCTTTGACAGACATCTATATTGGAATAGAGTATGTCCAAGTAACTAAATACAGTCAGAATTTATCTTATAATGCGTTTGGCAAAAAAAGGGGGTGGTATCTGTATTGCGTTTTAATATTCATTGGCATTATAATTGTGATATATTAAATTTTATTTGCGTGTATACTTATGTATAGTAACTGTAAACTTTATAATTATTTTGCTTGACTAGTTTTAAAATAGCTACCTAGTTACATAGCATATATCGACAGCTTAGTCACTATTCGCGGAGCTCAATTGGACACAGGAGTGTTCATGTGCTCGTCTTTCTTCGTCTTTGGTCAAGCTAAAATGGTACACTTCCCTTCCTAGCAGACCAGTGGCTTGTCGCCAGAGGTCAAGACATTTTAACAACTCTACATAAATAAGATGTTCCGTTAGGAAAGGCGACGGACCATAAAAATAAATGACATTAAGTGAACGCCGAAAATACCGAACGAGTGTATTTACATTCGCAGACTTTCCTTGTAAAAAAACTCGCTCCCGTCTGTTTACACGTTTCAAAGACTTTACAGGCGTGTCTCTCTTTCTCTTTCTCTCTCTCTCTTTCTATCTCTCTCTCTCTCTCTTTGAATGCAGATGTCGTCTTGTTCAGAAACGAGACTGGTTAATTTCAAGAATTTATGTCGATACTCATTTTACTATTTTTTTCCGCTATATTCCTATTTATGTGGCTACAGAATTATGATAAAAGCGGTGGTTTAATGTTTATTACATTGCGAACATCTGCCGTATGGTTCTGGGTACCAATGAAATGGAACCAGATAAAATGATGCTGAAAGGCATATTTTTGGAGGCTACTGTTTGTCTCCTCGGTTCACATAAAGCCATGTACCAACTAAGACAAGTTCTTTATTCACAATAGAAAGAACTAATCACTTCTAAAAAAAACCTTGTTGCCGGAGTCTCTCTCGTAATGATGTTAATAAGAGTGACTCTGCCCTTATTGAAATGTCATCCTTTATTATTGCTGCATGTTATACTGTCCTATTCAAACTAACAATCTTTTCGCAGAACATTTAGTAACACATTTTCAGTAAAGTGGTACATACGTATTGTTTTACATAAATCTATCAGTAGTCTTGAGACTATTGTGAACATCCAATATTTTACCATATCCAGACTATTAACTGTATTATTAAGTCATACGTTACATATGAAACTGAAAACTGAATTTATGTATTAACTTCAAGAAGGTTTTTGTTTGAATTGTAACAAAAAAAATTGGCTATCTTTTTACCACCATTTTACCATCTAGCCTTCTTGCCTGTGTGTTTGCTGGTTTGTCTGTTCGGTACAAATATTGCAGTCGATTTAAAACTATCTCTCCGATGACTCGATGAGCTAGAAATTTGAAACCTTGAACATAGCTCAGAAGTAGAGTAGCTGTGGTTGTTAAAAACTCACGCGACAGGTCTTATAATTTGCAGTGCAATATAATTGTTAGTGACTTAAGTGATTCTTGCGTCAACTATCTGTTGCATGCGCTTCACGTTATTGTTTTAAATCTTACAAATATTTTCATAGGAAAAATTGTTTTATACTCTTTATTCCGTTTTTAAAACGGTGTATATTGCTTTATAACATAAATAATAATTTGCTATTTATTAGACAATACAGTTAATTTAGCTGTTCAGCATAGCTTTTTTTCTTTATGTGGCTTTCTCTTCTACATATTATAACTTAGCGTGGTCTCCATTGTGTGAGAAAAAACCTCAAGTCCTCAAAATGTTCTCATGAATATAGACGTAATTAATCTCTCTTACCGTTCTAAACTAACTGTAGTGAAATAGGTACACTTATACTTTTATGATCATATAATATAAACTGTAATAAATATTTTATTTTTCAATATTTATATATAATTCAGTTAGTTTAATATGTAGACTTTGCCTACGATGTTATTCTTGTACTAGTTTTGTTCGAGACTTCGCTCGAGTGGTTCTAAAAAAAAATGTTTAAATAATTGGAACAAGCAACTTCGTTCGCAGGGTTTTAAATTTAAAGCAACAGAGTTTCCGAAACAAAACAGTTTTGAAAAGCGCAAAATGGTGCAGAAATGATGTTGGCCGTCATTCGTGATTGTTTTAAAAACATTTTGAAGAAATTTAACTGTTTCGCTTAGTTTTTTGGGCACCCCGTTCTTCTCCCTGTACCCTTTTTTGTCTAACCCCCTCGTTTTCCAAACCGTGCAATTTTCCGGAATAAAAAGTAGCGTATGTCACATTCCGGTCTATGAACTACTCTGCGCAAAAATATCATGACTATCCGTTGCTCGTTTCTGCGTGAAAGAAGGACAAACCACCAAAGACCTGTCCTTATTTATAATACTAGCCGGCTGGTTGCGGCGTTGCCCGCGTGAAATTATGTAATGGATAATATATGTGATGAAGGTATTTAACCGCTAGCGTACTCAATAACAGTGGACTATAAATAACTGTCTTGGCTCATTATAAAGAGCGCGTGCAGTATGCTCGTATGATGTCATAGTAATTCCCATCGCAAAGTCTTGCACGGGATACGAACCCGTAACCCCACCCCTTCCACACCAAAAACTTTATACAATACCTGAGTGAATGTTAAAGGCATACCATGATAATTCTTTCGTATGTAGTGGTTACAGTCCAAAGAGGTTTTATTTATTTGAAGGTTGGCAAAAAGAAACGACTGTTGAACTATATCTCCGTGATCATTCTCTTTTTTAGGGAGACTGTAACATTTTACTGCTTTTCACCTACTTAATTTTCGAATTTCATAAAAATCTGAATTTGATTTATAGATATTTACATAAGCTTCATTCTTATCAAAAAATCATCTAGGTACCTCAATGGGTATAAGCGTTAAAGATAATTGTTCGAAATCACATTTAATTTTTTTAACAGCTTCCAAGGACGAAGTTTAAAAAATCCTGAAATTACTTTTTTTTTTTTATATTTACGTAAGATTTATTTTAAAGCAGAAATTATTTCAATATTTCCACTGGTTTGGAAGATAAGTGGGATTAATTAAAAACACGTTTCATTTTTTTTTTTTTTTTTTTTTTTCAGATTTTTCAAGGACGAATTTCGAAAAATTGTAAAAATGCTTTTTAGATATTAACTTAAGCACCATTAAAAAAAAATAACCCACTATTTGAAATAGTTTAGGAGAAATCACGTATTAATGAAAAACACATTTTACGGCGTTCCACCCCCTTAATTTTCGAATTTTGCAAAATCGAAAAATTTGCGAATATAAATTTCTTTGGGCAATATTATGAAGTTAAAAAATTTATGATAGCGTTCCCGGTTAATGAGATATGAAAGATTCTTTTAAAACACATTTCACCCATTTTCACCCCCTTAATTATCAAATTTCAAAAAATACTTTCTTAATGGGTGCCTACGGGGCAAGTGGAAGCTTCCCTCAAAATTTCATGTTTCTAGGTCCAGCGGTTTGGGCTGTGCGTTGATGAGTGAGTGTGTCAGGACACTTCATTTTATATATTAAGATTAGTATGACAATGACACAATTTTAGGCTTTATAGTTTAAGCATACTGATATGTAAAACTCAATGTTTTGCAGTTATTGAAACGTACTTATAGTAAAAACTTACCTGTAAGAATAACATAATTACAGTGAAAAAAGGAAGAAAAATGTCATGATGAACAAAATGAAATCGCTTTAATATCACTCGAGGAATTAATTTTTGCTTTGTTTAAAAAATCGTGAAAATTACGTAAATTTACATCGTGTTCTGAAAGGTTTTAATGCAAACGTTTTTCCAAGAGTAATATTGTTGATTTCATTGAGTTCCTTATTGCATCATCTACTCAATGGGAATCGCCTTAATTCTGAAGGTGATTTTGTTTTTATAATGGGTGATAGTAAAATTTTTGTAGTTTACGAAATGTCATATACCCTTTGTAAAAGCAGGCGTGTCTCGTTTTGTTCTATTATTATGTTGATTTCTGTACTATTTTCCCGAGAATGCCAATGCATTCTTCGAAACGTGGTTTGCTGTGTATAAAAATTTAAACTTAAGCTTATATATAAATAAATACCGAGTGGTAAAAGTACTCGAGGGGAGGAAATCACACCTCGAGAACACATTTCTGACTGAACCACTTGTGGACGTCTGCTGAACCCTAAAGTATGATATAAATTGAAGCCTTACGGTGGAGAATAGCTGGAATGAGAAAAGAGAGGGTAACGGGAGTACCCCGAGAAAACCCGCCGGCCAACGACAACGTCCGTCACGTTTCTCGCATGCGAAATTCCGAGAACTGACTCCGACGAGAATCGAACCAGGATAGACTTGGTTAAAGGCGAGCGATCTAGCCACTGGACTAACTATTGCCCTAAAATATATTAGTTGACTAAGACTGTCTAGTAAAAGATGAATTTTAAATATGAAGTACATGTACAACATCAGATTTTCAAACGTCGAGAAATCGGCGGTAGCATTGCCACATACTTGTCCCCTATGGACACACTTGAATTGTAGGGCATTCAAGGTCGAAGAAAAACGCATGACTGGTGTTTTGTTCAGAGTGATTATTTTTATTTGCAGCACAAGCTTACTTAATTTTCTCAGGAGTAATAAAAAAAACTATAGTTTTCTTACTCAACACCGCTGCTTTCTGAAGCAATGTGTCGTTAACTGTGAACTGTGATTATTGGTTCAAGGTTTACTTGTCACTACTGAACCTTAAAAAAATTAACGTATACCATTATTACGCACGAAGGTTTCTCTTTTTTTTTAATAAAATATTTTCCATTTTAATATGTTTGAGGCTTCCTAGCACATAGTACGGAAGGATAAAAGTGGCCTGTACATTTTCGTCTTATTTTTATTTGTAAGGACTCACATGCCGGAATTGCAAACATATTTTCTTACACAATTTGCATATGTAGTATATAAGCGCACCACGTGATTACCACGGAAAATTGGAGACGAAAATGTTTGTGGTCTACTGTTTTTGCTTTTAGGGTAAAATTCCTGGTTGTACCGATTGTCTTTACTTAAAAAAATGGCTGTGCACGTTATTGTAGTGTTGTTTATCCACTCCCTTTATTTAAGAAATAACAGAAAATATCATACATATTTTGAGTCCTAAATTTTATGAGTATTTCATATAACTAATATAAAAATGGAGAGGAATAAAACGTGTTATATGGGCATAAGTCTGAAAACGCACCGTCTCTGTACTACAGTTGGCAATACGTGATGTGCGCTGACTGCATCATGTTGCCGTGAAATGTCCTTACAGCAGTCCTGTACATTGTACACTCCGCTATGTCACTAACCCGTTATACAGTAGAAATAACCGTGGAAATTGATAGAGACGTATGAACTGTACGTCATGAATTGCGAACTGTAGTGCGGACCTATGTCCTTTAACTTTTTAGTTCCTCTATGTGTGAGGATTGTTTCCTCAAAATATTCACATCCTGTATTCATAAATGTCAGCACAAAGTAGACTCCTTACCGACAGCAACGCAATTATCGTTGTAAATTATCCTATGATAAACTGACGACAGGGAGTTTCCGCACCTGCAGTGATAACTTTGGACTGTGTGTTGCAGCGTCCTCGCTGCTGGCCGCCATGGATCGCTCCGCCGACCCCTGTCAAGACTTCTTCCAGTTCGCGTGCGGCACATGGAACAAGAAGCACGTCATACCTGAGGACCGCAGTAGCATCAGCACATTCGAGGTGCTGGCCGACCAGCTGCAGGTCATCCTCAAAGGTAAACACCAACCTTCTACATTCGTCTACCCAACGAGCTGGCTCAGTACCCGGGTCCCATTACCCCTTCCCCTCCCGTCAGCATTTTGATTCTCCAACACAGTTCCACAATCACTCCAACCCTATGCCAGCGAAACAAACACTGGCTAATACTGCATTTTGAGTGGCATTTGCACTGTATGTTATCATTATTAACTTTACCCTAACAGGAAAAGTAATATAATTTGACAATTAGCAATGCTCCTTTTCTGAATAGTGTGGAGACTGTGTAAGGGCTTCAAGATGATGAATAGTTCAGAATGTGCGAGTATGTTACGTTGTGCAAAGGCTGTCTCTGGTTGGCGACGTTGCATATTTATGTTTGCGAGGATTGGCAGTACTGTGCGGAGTGGATTTTGTGTGCTGACGCCTGGACTAAAGTTTAGATGTTGAGATCATGAAAAGTAGTCAACGTTATTATATATGGTGGCCTGTGACGTGATTTGAATAAACTTTTTTGGACATAGCTCCGAAAATGCTGGCCGACCCTGCTCTAGGTGAATGATGAGAAGGTTCCCTAGCTACATGTAGGACCCTAAGAAATTTGCGTTTTAATTAGAGCACTGGCTGAAATTTGTACCACTGCAAATCCGTGTTCTTTGACACTTGACTCATTTGTAACCTTTTGGAAGATCCTGCGTCAGTAATAACGATGCAATTAAATGCAGCCCCAATAATGTAGTATCACTGTGTCAGCGAGTAGCCAGTGAACAGTTGCTATTAACTGAGTCCACAGATATTCTTGGAGGATAGACTACAGACCAGAGAACCTACGAATTTGTCCTGTCTCTATCTTACAGGACTCCTGTCCATTCGAGCTTAATGGTTCCGTCTGCAATGACTTCGCTGTCGACGAGATGTAAAGACCAAATACTTACCAACTCCCTTCTCTTCACATTTCTCTGATTTCCTCTGGGTCGCCTTAACTGGACACTTTTGGAGGCCTTACCCACGTTTATTCCAGCAAAGTGCGGTTAGTTAGAAATTTTGTATATTTACAGAATAGTATTAGCTTGTAGACGGTATTTGTGAGTACAGTCTACTCTTACGAAACAGTTTGAGCTCTCATAGTTTTCTCATAACTGTGCGTCAAAGTCAGTATTTCCATGTTACGCTGCCATACTAATAGTGAAAACTAGTTGACTACTTAAACGAAATAATTCACAGTGAAATAACATGCAATGGGCTAGGCAAACTAATGCTTTAAAAACTCACTGTAAACATCTATGTATTTAATTTTTTTTAAGATTCGAAGTATTGTACTTGGGGTTTATAAATGTTAGGTTTCGTAGTCCACGGCATATTATTTTACTGTGAATTATTTCGTTTGAGTAAGTCAGTTTTCACTATTTGTATGGCAGCGAAACATGCAAATTTTAACTTTGACGCACCGTTATGAAAAAATTATGCGAGATAAAATTGTTTCGTAAGAGAAAACTGTACTTATAAGTACCGTATAAAAGCTAACACAAGTTTATGAAAATATTAAATTATGATGGCCGACTGCCGAGGCCGCCGAGAGGTGTGCAGAGCTTCGACCGTCAAAAGATTATTCAAAAACGTCTCACCGCGCATGAGGGATTCATATTTTCCACAGATTGCAGATCTTGTTATTATTAAACCGCACTCAGAAATTCATTATTTATATTTTATTTGTTTTAGTTATTTTAACAAATATTCCTTCTCAATGCCAATTTTATATAATGAATTTCTTCTTAATATGTGCGCCAGCCAAAAACTGTCATTACATAACTTTACGTTATTTTTTACGAATAATCATCACACAAAGTTTGTAACATTCTTTCGTAAACAACCGGTATAACGTACAATGGTTCGTTACGTGTCCACGGCTGTTTCCAGCAGAAAGAAACGTCGAAGGCTCCCAGTTTCGTCAGGACGCACCGTGCACATAAAACGCGGCAGTTAAGACGTGAGTAGCATTCACTTCGGGGACTCGTTATTTTTTACTGCGCCTGTCCTTCCTAGAGCATGCTACAGCTCCGTGTCCACACGGGCTACTCTACTATAGGTCGTTCGCCGTATAGTGAACATTTTTGAAAAACATATCATCTAGAATATTCATTAAAAATATTATTTACTGCTACCTCAGGTACTTTTGAGTGCATGCGGTATAATCTATACACTTAGATTATTACTTAGGTATAGATTGTTCGGGAGAAAGTGAGCACTAAAAATTTAACCTTTGAAAAATATCACTAGCCATTACTGCACTGAATTCAACATTAACCATGCTTTATTTACTGTTTGTGTGGTTGGCAGCAAATTACTGAATACAGTTCCGTGTATTTTCCTATTTTTATACAGCAATGTTTATAATAACATTAACTTAAATCGACATACTCGTATTTTATATAATTAATTAAAATCAAATCATGTAGGTTCCTGCTGACTGCACAATTTTTCTTGCACGCGCTAGCATTAAGTGACATGTCCCGTCGTTTGCCGTTACGAGCGGAAAGATACGAACTCGCTGAAAATAGAACTTTAGCAGTACTTTTGTGAGTGCTCACTTTATTCCGAACCGTCTATAGATTTGTTGATGTAAAAAAGTGGTAGGAAACTATAAATAATCTGAAAAGAAAAAAGTAACTAGGGTTTCAAAAGTGCTCACTTTTTCAAACCGCACTTATACACATACCTGACTAATTTTCGTTCACTTTTGAGAACTGTAGACAGAGATAGAGATGAGACAGAAAAGAGAGAGATAAGGGAGAGATGAGAGAGTGAAGAGGGAGAAGAGTTGGGTGAGATATGAGAAAGATGAGAGAAAAGAGAGAGATCTAGAGGTGTGTGTGATGCTGGGATCACATAACTCCGGTATGACACGGCAGCTAATCAAATAAAGACAATTCTGACGTGAACACTACGAAAACTGTCAGGTTTCAGCTTAAAAAATATTTTCATCAATTACCGCTCTCGTATCCGAAGGAAGTAACCCCGGCCAACCTCTCAGGGAAGTTGATGTTGCTCTGGGGCTCGTGAGTGCAGGTGGGTGTTTAGCTGGGATGGGTTCCTCAGTCTCTGATGCTAGCCTTGACTTCCGTAACCCCTCAGCCTGATAACCTCTCACTTCCAAGTCAACCTGCAGCCTCCTCGTGGCACCACACGATCTTAGAACTAATGCAGGCAATGGCGTGCGGTCCCTATGCATCCTGGCCTCCCCGAGGCCGGGAAAGGGGTATCTGCCTTGATAGTCTCCGACAGATGGTACCACTAGACGGAGCGTTAGAATACCTAGAGCTCATGCTCAGAGACCCAAACATCTAATTTCAATATGAATAAATTCAGGTAACGGTAATGGTTTTACGACTGGTGTCTGACTGGAGGTTTTGGAGAGATACCGGACCCTTTGGGTTGTAAGAGAATTTTTCCCGGTAAGCATGCTGAAAACAAGGTATACTTTTCTCGTCCATTTAACGACGGCCGGCCGAGTCAAAAACTCGTAGAGTGGAAAAATAGGTAGTGCTACGGGGGACTGGGTTTGCACCATGGAGAGATTTTCCTCCATGACCAGTCATGGGTCGGATTCGTAGTGGTGGTGGTTGCTCATATGCTGGGCAGACTCGGAGAGGTCTCCTCGTCTGAGAAGAGTCGACGAGTTGGTTACGAAAGTGCCCGGGAGCAGGCCCAGTAAGTCTGTTAGGAGTGGGGTAGTGCCCCGACTCAAACCAAGAGGAGACTGAGCAGAGGGTCTCAGCCGGGGAACAGAAATGCAGGTATGATCTTCAGATGGGTGGCCTGAAGCTCTCATAGTAGCACCTGTTACCCCTTTGGTAGTTGTCCCGAGGCGCAGTTTAGCGTTCTGTCAAGAGGTTTGACATTTCCAACTAACTGTTAGCTTGAGGACAATGCGGTGGTCGGGCGGATCCTGACTCCCTGCCTGATGGGAGGTCGAAGCGGGAAAGTCTCACGACAAGTCCACTGCATGAAAATACGAACCCCTCGAAAGAGGAAATTGTGTGTATGTGTTCTGCAGAGTACACACAGTCCACGATAAATTGAGCACTTTTTAAGGCTGTATTAACAAGCATCAACAACGTAATGTACGTAAACGTTGTTCATGTTATACATATCTGTTTGTTTACATATATATACACATACATAAATGTGTTGAGCCTGGACGTAGTATGTTAAATTTGCTTGGTGATAGTTTATGAAGAAGTAAATCGAAAATGTGTTTTGAATTTGTTCGTAAAGGGAATGTGGCGAGAGTAGTGTTACCCTAAAAGTCGAATTAAATATGCAATTAATTTTATTTCGTTCTTTAATAAATTCAAGAACTTATTGTCCTCTCGTTGTTTTGACACTATCGAAAGTGTCGCTTGACCACATAAGTTAATTTAATATTTAATGAAATTCGATTTTACAGTCGATTTTCATAGTTGCAATTTCTCTCTATACTTCACTTTAACGGAAAAATTGAAACAAAAAAATCTACTTACTTTTTGTAAGCGATCGCCGTTAAAAATCAACACACTCTATCCTGACTCATATTGTATATAGGCTATAATTGTATTATTAGGCAAGGAATTATGAAATCTTAGAAATTTTTAACAGGGTAGTTATTATTCATGCTGAAGAACAGGAGAATTTCGCGAGATAAGTGACCGAAAAGCTATACCCTATTGTAGCTTGTTTTCTCGAACATCCGTTGTCTGTAAAATTGGGCTGCTACAGTGAGCAGTAATTTTTACCCCTAGTCTATTAGGATTCAAGAGAAAACACTTTTCTCCAGGCAGAATCGAACTGTTCCCTTTTTGCCTGCAGGATTGTTTTTGACTCGAAGTTCTCCAAGGAGTGTCTAGTGAACTCTGATCCAATTGCAATCGTAGATGATATGAACATACGTTTGGATTGTAGCTTGTCCTGGGATTAATTCGCAAAATATTCTGCTGACTTTTCATACTGCTTTTCTAATATGGATAAGTAGTGGGAAAATGAGACATTGACTGACAAGGAATATTCGGCGGAGCATTAAAAAGGTTTACTTTACTGTAAACAGCTTATACGCAATCCTGTAAGACTGAATGTTCCATCTATTTGATTATTTATTGTGGTAACTTGCATGGTAATGGAGAAAATTATTTGCCTATAACCACCTTGTAAAAATAATTTACACCGTTACATTAACGTTCTGTACCAACATTACGTGCTCAAAAATTTCATTATAAACTTTATCTGAAATAAAATTGTATAAAATGAATTCTCGCTGTACACCTTCTTCCAAAATAGATTATTCTATGGTCATCTTCAAAATGGTTCGAAAGAACTCTATTTTAATGTGACGTGAGTTAACTGTCCTGCTGTAAAAAAAACGCTTGTCACATCGAAAAAAAAAAAATTTAACCGATGTAGCCTTGGTTTTTTTCCTTGTGCTGTAGGGGCTATGTGATTGCAACATGACAGTGCGACGTGAAAGTTGTTTGAGGGGAAGGAGAGTATAATTATAATGCCTTCTTTCACAGCGGTTTGATGGAATTATTTTTAAAATGTTGTTTAAATATTTCCTAGTAGGCGCGGTATTCTAGTATGTCACGCACTTGTGAACAGCGTGTGGAAATTAACAGTATGTCATCATTATTTTCAAACAGCTTTGTTGGCCCCAAATAATTTTCAATGCAGAGACATTAGAAACTATTATTCATGATGTTACAAAATTAATAAACTTGCCTTTTCTTGGATCGGTTGGTGTGGAGGTCTTATTAAACAAAATAAAACTACTAAATTAATTCCCTTGATTTATTTGCAATCTTACTTATCTTTCCTTAGTCTTCCACTCATTATTTACAGGCCGGCCTCCTTAGCGTGGTCGGTAGCATGCCGGGCTACGGTGCGAGAGGTCCTGGGTTCGAATCCCAGCACAGGCATGAATGTTTTTGTCGTCTTCTTAGATTTAGTTAGTTGGTAAGCTGTCCCTCATTAAGCCTGAAGTGCATAAAACCGGGGGACGTTAATAAACACTCTAAAATAAAATTATTTACAGTTATTTACTGCTGTCACTACACGACGTGTTGTTTGCTACAAATTAATATTCAAATTATCGATATTTCTACACTATAAAAAATACGAACTTTAATTATGAAACGATACAAGATATTTTCTTGTATTTGTACTTGTGATGGGTAAAATTGAAACGTGAATAATTAAAATATGATGATGATGCACGTCCTCGGTAAATTACAGCTAAACAAATTTTCTTTCAGTGCAATTATTTTGGTTTAACAATTAGTGGACGGACCACGTATCAAAACTACATATAAATTATTAACCTTCCACTTTGTGATTAGACAAATTCAACTTACAGACTGTTCAAACGTTTGTTTATTTAGAGTTTAACGAATGTTCGCCTAAGATGTTTTACTCCCGATATTAATAATTATAACCAATAAATATAATTCCCTACTCCAGTTTAACCGTTTCTCTCTCCAACACTCCCGCCGTCGCATACATACCGCCGAAACTACGGCGTCGCTAGATGACCGCTGTGCTGTACTCTCGTCACTCCTCGCTGCCTCGTTAGTTCGCCGATCCGCCCTGTCTCGTTGCTTGTTACTACAACGTCACTCGCTGTTCCGTGGTCATAAAAAAAATCCTCCCCATAGCTGGAATCGGCCGCCGTAGTCCTATGCCAAGAGTCGCGGTTGACGCTGCATCTACTGTAGGACGCCCCCTCCCCTCTTACCAGAAAAGTGATACAGGCTTGGTGCCCGCGCGGCGGGGTCGGTCCCCGGATTTTCGCGTGTGGGAATCGTACCAGACGATGCCTCTGCTCTGTGGGTTTTCTCAAGGATGTCCCGTTTCCTCTCTCACCGTTCCATCGCCTCTGCATTGTACGGCTTCGTCCTGTGTCATCCTCCGGGGAAAGCAGATACCTACGGGCACCCAGTCGGAAGTCTGCACTCAGGGTACAATACCCAAGTCGTCTGGTATCCTCCTCATACGATACTCTTACTCTACCCTCGTGACTTATTATAACCGCATATAGTATGTTTGCCTGCGGGGCTTCATTTGCACCATGTCTCCACCGTCTTAATCTTCCCCTTCCCCTCATCATACTCTTGTTCACCGTCATTACGACATGACGGCGTTCCTGTCACTTCTCGCTCCGTTTTTTATTATGCTTTTTAATTTATCCTCGACGAGAGGCCTTTGGGGATTACTGTGCTGAACGTGGTCACATACATATCTATCTGTCTATTGGACGCCGTAGTCGAGTAGCGGGCGTCTTCAGGGTGCACTATTTAAGGTGGGTTCTCGCCCCGCGTGTTGAGTTTTTCGTTCACAATTAATAAAAATGTCTTTATTGCAGTTACTAAAAAATTTATCAAAGGACTTTATCAATAATCATACAAGTGCGTTAGGTATTAGTCATTCATTTTTACGTAGGTATTTCCTGATTAATTCAAAACTAGAGAATATTTTCGTAATTTAAAAATAATATATGACTTATTGCGTCACCAATATAATAATAATAATAATAATAATAATAATAATGTCTTTTTTGAAATATGGCGAAGTTAAGGCACTGTACATTCTTTTACACTTAACCATAACAATAGTTATATTAATATTTAATTATCGTAGATTTATAAAGTTTTACTACCTATAACCTACTACTAATATTATTTTGTAAATCTATAACTATCTGAAATTGTATGAAGTAAATTGTATATTGATCAGATGTTATGGATTAAAGTTTACAGCAAGGTAATGTATTTTACTAGAGCGCGGATACATTTTAATATGTATAAGCAACCAAACAATACAAAATACAAGTAATTTCAACTCGGCTTCCGATGCCGCCCCCCCCCCCCCCCCACTTGTTAAGGCCTAGTGTCATATATTTTTAAAGGGTTATTTTCGTCACCTTCCACGAAGTATTCGCATACATACTATATATATACACACACATATATATATAACTCGCTCAATATGATTACAAGATCATCTCGGAGCCATTTCACGTCTGTGGATATCCCATAGAACACTTGGCATGGGCCTCTGATAATACAATTTGCATTCGTATGTAATTCTCTTTTATTATAAAGGTTGCCCGGCTGTTCGACTAGCGACGACCCGAAGAATGGATGAGGTAAGATTAATGTGGAGCAGCGATTGAATGAAAGAAGTGGAGATAACGGGAGTTCTTTGAGAAAACCATCTGGCCAACGGCAATGTACGCCACGATATGATCTTTGAAAGAATAGTGCAATGGGAGTGCATGACTGGATTTATTTACTTGGACATACTCCATTGCGAAATATGGAGTATGTCCAAGTAAATAAATTCAGTCAATGTACGCCACGTTTCCCACTTGCAAAAAATCCGGGTCCGAGTGCGCCTGAGATCGAGCTAGAACGCCTAGGTAGGAGGCGAGACGTCTGAGCGATCGACCACCCTTCAAAGTTGAGAATAAACATTTCCAATTTAATTATTCGACCAAATGGATATAACATACCAAAGAACAAATTAAAGTAAGCGTTGATGTTAACATAGGATGTCCACTCAGAGGGAAATATGTGAAAGCAGGGAAATGTAAGGAAATTTCACTTAACAGAGAAAAGTCAAGTAATAGCGAGGAAATTTTCACACGCGTCAGGTAAAAAGTAAAAAATTTTATTATATGGTGCTTAAAAAGCCATTTCAATTTCTTTATTATTAGCATAAATATAAGATTAAATGTAAAACATTGAAAATACCTTTAAAAATTGTAAGAAAAAAGCAGTGCGCAATTAATTACCTGCTATATTAACACTGGAGGCAGACATTTACTACTACTTGAAGGTAAAACGCACACGAGAAAAGACAAAGCATGTTTTCTTTTCCAAGGAATCGATGTTTCGGTGCCTGATGCCGACAAAACATTGCGTCAGCACAAGAAATTTGAGTCATCTTATTTTTTAAGAGTTTCTATCTGCTATAATTGGGTCTCCGAGTACTTGTAAAAATCACTCTTTAAGATTGGGTAGTAGATAAATAAACGCTGAAAACATCAATTGATTCCTACGCTTTTTTCGAAGCCGATATGGATAAAATACTCAATGACAATCCTAGATAATGGCATTTGTCAACTTTATGAGTAAATATTTATCGATAATTACTCGTTCGTTACACGTGATCTCTTGCGCCGCAGTTAAATGCACGAGGTTCTGGCGTCAGAAGTTCGTAACACTGGAAACAATTTTGTTTAAAACGTTGACTAAAACTATTGTCTAGGATTACTATTGTTTTATTTGTGCAAGTTGTCTTCAAGAAACCTACAGTTATAGATTAACGCTTTTACGCTGAATTAAGTGCCACACCCTCTTAACTGATGTCAAGTTTATTTCATCAGCAAGGGAACATATAGTAGGAACGATGGTTGAAGTCCTAAATTAGTCACGGAAAATTATGAAGTACTGCCTGGAAAACAGGTTAAAATTCAGGGAATTTCAAAAAGACATTTCAGCCGGTACCCTTGTTAAAATATTTTCAGTCTAGACGGCCAACGTTGCTTTATTTGGGGCTTACTTTAATTATTTTTAATCCGAGGACAGTTCGCGCGCGATAACATTCTTGAGCCAGCATTAAAATCACAAAACTTCAGGTCCATAACCGAAACCATAAAATTTTTCCTCCATCAGGAAATTATGCAAACGACCAGTCTGGCGTGCGAGTGACCCGTTGGCAAGACTTCTGATGTCTGTATCGAATGGCGTTATTGGCCAGTTGATTTTATGCCGAACGACCACTATTCACATCTACACCGTAGTTTACGAGATAATGGACTTCTCTGAAAACAACTGACAGGCGATGGAGATATAAACGCTGAAGACATAAATAACTTGTGAAGTTTAGCCAACCACTTTCTAGTAAAGTGAATTACGTAGTTCATACAAGACGCTGTTAAGCAACACATGACTTGGTTTTTATAAGGTATTTAACTCACTAATAAAAACAACTCTGAGCCATTAAACACGTTCCAAATGTGATATTTTTGAATTTTTATTAATTAAGAGTAACATTTCTAGAAGTGCGAACAAATATTATTTTATTGAGTCTACTAGAAACCGGACTTCAGCGTGGAATGCGCCAGTAATTTTATGCGTCCAGTTTTGACAGCAGTTGCCGATAAAACTAGCTGGAAGACCTTGGAAACGATGTTGTTTGAGACTCGAATCAGGCCGGTCGTATTATATTTCATACACTTTATCTCCTGATGTTTGACCGGTCGGTGTGCCTGATTTCAAATTTCGCCTTGCGTAACTTATACCAGATTTATTTACGGGAGCGCGTAAAGGAGCGGTAGTTAGTAAAAATATACTCTAAAAAATTAGAATTTTTCCCACAGGAGTGATTGATTTTTAAATTGATGTCACATGACTCACTATACTTGCCTCAGTAAACATAAATGCCACGCTTTTGACACAACGTGAGAAATTATACAAATGTGTAAATTGTGGGGTTCCCACGCTTTATGCAATCCCTTCAAAAATGAATCATAGAAAAAAAAATATTTTACCTGTTAATATACAGATTATATATATACTCTGGCGTAAACACGGTACAGTTTTCTACATGTACATGTTTTTTCGATTACAGCGTACAAAAGTGAGTAGGATGAAAAGAAACCGTGGCAAAATAACAGAGAACATGTTGCCTGTGGAAGAAAAGAAAGGAGATATGTGTGTTAACATGCAGAAGGCTATCCATAATGTGTCAGTGAGCATCGTATCGACAGTAAGGTAGTCTGTGGTTCCAGCAGTGCCTCAGTAGACGTTTCAACGCAATAATTCGTATGTGGACATTTCCTAGACGCTGGATTGCTTGGGATATCCCAATTCCCGCGAGGACTTCCAAATTATATCCACCAATTATTTATTGGGGCTAAAGAAACATATATAGACACAGACAAACTTGGTTGCCAGGATTTTTTATGTTTGAAATATAACAACTTGCACTTTCATTATTTACACACTATTCAGCGTGTCTTTAATATCGAGAAGATTTCATTTTAAATGGTAGATAAATTGAATTTTACTAACGAGTTGCAGATAATTATTACTTCCAACTGAAAATTTGTTTTAAACTTCCTTTTTGGTAAACTGTCATCACATAAAATGAACGTGCTCCGTTCTGACTCGTCATGTTGGCTAACGTCCAAAAATATTATTTAAAAATAAACCACACTTTACAAATTGCCAAATGTTTATTTTAAACACTGCGTAACTATTCTGCACACGAACAGCAAAATTTCTGGGTCTCTAGTCATGATATGTAGTTACGGAAAGCGACTTTGGTGATTTCTTATGTCAAAAAGTATTTTTTCGTTTAAAATTGATCAGCGTTAGTAAAGTGACACATTTTTGGAAGGCCTGTAACCTGAATAATGTGGAAATATATGTTTACATTTTCACAGGCACAATTTTTAACTCTTTAATTTTGGGGCTCCGAAAAGAATGGTTTTCTTCAATGCTCAGTTTCAATTTTATATATAAAATGTAATTTTAGCGATAGAAACGTACGTTAGCCTAATCACTGATTTTTTTTCAAACATTTGCCACATTCTCCATAAATTCTGGACGAAATTACGTAAGCAACGTGTATGCGCGTGGCCGAAGAAAGATCATAAGGAACGAAAGGTTGTGGGTTATCCTAAGAGGACAAAGTTAATATATGAGAGTGCCGTGTTATTGTCTGGTTTGAAATACGCGCGCACTGTTCTTCATAGGTGCGAGTTGCGAGGCAGTGCTGAGTATTTATTGTTATTGTGGTTTCTCAACCTAACAAAACCGATCTCTGAACAGAGATTTTTTTTTTTTTTTTCATAATATAAGCCAGTCTAAACAAATGTAACCTTATTTAAACGAATTTAGTCTAAGCTAAACTAATGAAAATGGGGAATATAGCGAAAAGGAAGCCTGCGCAGAAGGAATGCGCGGACGAAAATGAACAGCCAATAGGAAGACACTAATAGTAGAGTCAACATTTGCTATATGATGTGGATGGAGTGTAGAGCTCCAGCCCTCGTAACTGAGATAGGGAAAACGAATCATTAACCGAAAATTGACGACTTATGCAGCAAAACATAAATGTTAGAATTAAATAACTACGAATATGAAATAATGTCTCTGTACTAGTACATATAATTAGCAGATAGTTTTATTTTTATGCTGAAGAGTTTAATACAGTAACGAGAATTGTATTACGAACGTGGCAAATCTGCGAAACCTCTCTTCGTTATTTCATTAGGCGTATTTTCGCGGTTGAATCGGTAATAGGCTTGTTACAGGTGTTCGCATTGGAACATTCGTTGCATGTACAAGCAAGCACGAAAATTACTATTTGTAACCATAATTGCCTGAGTCGGGAGGGAATTTCAAAATTTCTCTTTTGAAATATTTTTAACAGTTGTGCTAATCTTAAAATAGCGCGTTAACGTGAACTACTTTACATTTGCGCGCTACGTTACAAATCCAGTTCTGCCTGTGCATTATACACTAACGGGAACAACAGACTTTCCCTGTAGAAGAACCTTGTAACCTACCTCGCTACTCAAGTAGCCGATAACTGTAGACGGAAGCAAACTATTGGCAGTGCGTTTGCAAACACTACTGCTACCAGAGTCACGAAAATGCTCTGATCCTGAAACGTGCTACCAATTCAACCGCTAAAATACACATATTGTTGACCCACCATTACCGTTTGTAATTTTGTCTCGAAAATTCACACGTGCCGATGCAGATTTCATATTTATTTAATTGGACAATGTTGCAATAAATTTATTTTAAAACTGCCGAACGGTGGTTTTTCTGCAGCTTTTGTATAAAAACACGCTGTATGTAGGGCCCGATAGTTTTCGCGAAAAGATTTTTGTCCCACTTTGTTTCAGTGCTTTAAGTGCACACCTGCAGCTCAAATTCGTGATTATTGGCAGAGTGTTTTCGTGCAGAGTCGTTATACATTTGACTGTGCCAATCAGTACGCGGATAACTGTGACACATCACATTTGTGATTTGCGGGTTTAACCTCCACACGCTGGGAGTTACGACATCCAGTCACTGACCACATAGCAGAGATGTAGGTGCGCACGTAAGGCACTGAAACAAAGTGCTGCAAAAATATTTTCGCGAAAACTATCGGGGCCCTAGCTATATGCCATGGATAGATATGAGGGTTTATCGCTGGAAAACTTGACTATTTGCTGCGTTTCAACGTACGTTCAACTGAACAAGTAATACTGTCTTTCACTTGTGCGTAGATCTGTTGCCATATTTGACTAAGCCAATAAGAATCCAGCTATTGTAATAATTGACGACTATTATTGGTCTGCGGACAGCTGCGTTGTATCATTCATTAGGGACCCCTGTTTTTCGCGAAAAGAATTTTGCCTCACTTTGTTTCGGTGCCTTACATGCACATCTGCAGTTCTGCTTCGTGGTCAGTGATTGGATATTTTAGCTCTCACGCTCCTTGAACTTCTTCCGGCAAATCACAGACGTGTGAGGTTGAATGAATGTTATTGTAATTGGCTCAGTCAAATGAGATACGGCTCTTCGCACAGACACGCGGCCAATAACTGTGAAGCAGAATTGCTGATGTACACGTAAGCCGCTGAAACAAACTGTGGCAAAATTATTTTCGCGAAAAACATGGGTCCCTATGTATCAGACGTTTAACACCTAATCATATATGACGCAAGAACCTACGGTGTTTTCAAGGATACGTTGGCACAAAAACTTTTCGCGGTATACCATTATTTATTTATTTATTTATTTATTTATTAGTGACCAAGTTCAGCCCAAGGCTGTTTCACAATTGATACATCATTTGTATTCAACGACACATACATAAACAACAAAGATTTAACATGACACACAACAATTATTATTGTCAGTTTGGGTCTATATACTAACGATTCCAATATATCTAGTTAGTAACAAAAAAGAAAGAAAGATAAAAAACGAGAATATGATTTACTGAAGAGAGCTTTTACTTTTGCTGGTCCTGGAACAGAAAGGATTGGTCTTCACCCTAAACAAGTTAAGCGAGGTGGTTTTTAAATCTTCCAGCAGGTCATTCCAAATATCTCTCGCCATGGAGCATAATCACGGAGGTAAACAACCAAAATAATTCCTTTTTAATGAAAAATGCTGAGGTACTAATGACTAAAAATTAAAATTGTGCTGCACTGAGTGTTTTGAATTCGGTATTACAGTGGTTTGAATTATATCCGTACTAAGGTTAATTCTACTACAGGTTAGGAAGAAAATGTGTTTTCTTATGAGAGAGTTTGGTACAGGGATAATTTCTGCCGCTAGTTTCGCTGCTATCGCTAAGGGACCAGAACAATACGAAACTGTAATAAAATTAAATTTGAATAGGCTTATAAATGGCAGAAGTAATTTAACTTAATAAAGTGAAAATAAACCAGTTCCGCGTTTTAAATTATCAACTTTATGTAACTTATAATTCAGGAAAGCTCTGTGATTGGTCCGTTTGTACCAGTGCTCAAGTGGTAGAAATTTTTCCTGTGCCAAACTTTTAACATTGAACTTTTTAACATGTAGTAGAATTAACCGTAGCCATACATTAGCTTACCTCAGACGTGTTCGGTATAAAATAAGGTTATTATTGTTGACATGGGAGTTGTGACTCTTATAATATGTTTCGTGTGTAGAGATGCTGGCACAGTGGACCAACCCTGGCTTCCGGCCCCGCGCTGCGACCGCCAACAAGGGCGAGAGAGGGATTGATCGGCCGCGAGAGAACACGCGACGTGCATTAGAGCCTGGCGTGCGGTTAGAGCAGGGGGAAGGTGGCGTGTGCCTGCTGGATTATGGGAGGGTTTATTGGTGAAACTGGAGAGGAGTGTGCTAGTCATGGTTGACGTCCAGCGTCGAGGGGGTTCCAACATTTCTCAACATCCCTTCCCCTCGCGCAAAACACCTTGAGCCAGTCATTTTTTTTAAAACGAATTTTGAAACAATTTGTTTCAATGCCTTGCATGCACATCTGCACCTCTGCTTCGTGGTTACTGGCAAAATGTATAACTGTCGCTCATTTGACTGTGCTAATCAGAACAAGCTTACTGCGACACCACGCGTCTTTTTTTTTTTTTTTTTTTTTTTTTTTTTTGCAGGCAGATTCCCAAGACGCTGAGAGTTTAAAACATCCAATCACTGACCATGAAGCATAGCTATAGATGTGCTCATAAGACTTTGAAACAATTTGCTGCAAAATTATTTTCACGAACAATCACTAGGTCACTAACAATTCTCACAACACATCCACTGTTCCCCGTACCGTACCTCCGCGGCAGACACCAGCCCGTGGCGGATGGGTGAAAACAAAAGGGGGGGGGGGCAGTGTTCGCGGTATAGTAGCAAACGAAACACTTTTTACGATGGTATTCAGCATTGGCAAAATTAAAAATCACTATTTAAAAAAGGAATTTATTTAATATATATTAGAAGTATATTAAAGCTTCAATCTCAGTCTCAATATACATAGAAGACTAAACTTACTGACAGACATGTAAAAACAAAGCCCAAACCAGGTGTTCAACAGAAAATTGAAATTTTGGAGGTGGATTCCCATCAGGGCGTAGACGAGCAAAAAAAAATATTTTCGAAACTCACTAATGTTTCCTAATAGTGACGCTAAGTATATAGGCCTACTATGTATGTGCAAAAAATAAAGACAGGACAAAAGTAAATATAAAAAACCAAATTATTTTTGTTCTGTCTTTATTTTTTGTAGCTTCGTAGTATGTCTATATATTTAACATCAATATTAGGAAACTTTACTCAGTTTCGAAAATATTTTCCGCAAACTTAGCGTATTTCGTTGATTGAAACTTGTCTTGTATTCGAGTCACTTGTGTGTTTTTCTGCTATTTCAATTTTTCGATTATGCAACTAGTGATGTCTCCTTGTTTTTGTGCGTGTTGTCCACTATTTTCCTGTTAAATTATGTCTGTATTTTGTTTTGGGTGTTTTATCAGCCTGTTGTGTTTGTCTGACTAAAAAATAAAATTTGTAATGTCAAGGTTTGTGTCTTTTCATTGCTATTGACTAAATTCTTCTGAGATTATATTTTCGTGGTTAGTTTAATCGTCACACAACACATAGTTAGATTTTTTGCCAACAAAACTTAGGAAATGCGTATTGTCGGTAAAGCCACTCGTTCTCCTAAAGTCTTATTTCGACATATAATTTCTTTCTATGATCTGTCCTCGCTTGTATCGAGGGCGAGTTACATCTCCAGAGAGCATAAAATAATATATCCTACTAAGAGAACGAGAACCTTATTTTCGCCGAAGACGCCCGAAATAGGCTACATTTCTTTTTATTCTTCTTACCCCTCACTTATACCAACGTCAGAGAAAGTGCCGGATTTACCACTACGCCCACTAAGATCGGGCCTAGGCCGTAACTTTCACAAGGGCGCACTTTAATGGTGAACATGTGAAGAATTTCCCATCAATATTTTTAAAAGTACCAATATGGCGACGAGTAAAAAAATGAATGGCTTTACGTTTGGCATTGTTGACTGATGCTCTCTGTTATTTTTTATTTGCTCTATGACCAATCCAGCTATTTATTTTCAAATAACTGTGTAGCAATTGAACTGAATTATGATTGTGTTATTGCTAATATATTATATACAGCGAGAGGACAAAGCAGAGTAATTTTAAGTAACGTGGTGCTGGACACGAAAAGGACGCCAGTTGTTGAGGAAGGAAGGAAAACAGAGGCTGCGGGGGCGCTTAGACTGACGGGCCTAGGGCGCCTAGAAGCATAAATCCGGCTCTGGTCAGAAAACGCAGCATTCATGTTGGAGAGATACCTTTAACAATTGCCGTGTTCATAATATAGTTGTAGTTGCGACGTTTGATTTTTCAATATACTAAATAAAACTATTTTTTAATGACATTCGTTATTATAGAAGAACAATTTCACGTCGTTGTTATTTAATTGTAACATTTATTTCCGTTGACACGTTGTCCGCCGGAAGTGGGAAACTTCGGCAATCTTCCGTTAAGGATTCGTTTAATCTATTCCAGACTCATGACCAAAAGATGCAAATCAAACTTTAAGAACTCTTCGAGCAGTAAATGATCTGGATCGTGAAACATCCCGCGGCGTCGAGATTGCAGCTAGCCGTCCTTGGCACAGTTACCAGTCGGGAGCGAAACATCTTCGGGGCTTGAAGTAAAACATGCAACATTGTGCGTGACTGAGCCGAGAGTAAAAGTTGCAGGTTACCGGCTCAGTAAACTGGAGTGTAGTCACGTACGTCCATTGCAACACATGCCAAACATAACGATATATTCTAGCTGGTTCGCGGCCATTTTGAAACGAAAATAACCTGCATCACGCAATACAGTTTCTTTACGGAAATAAGTTTATAATTTAAGGCCATGCTCTCTTGTTTGTACGGATTTTGCGATAATTATTTTTGAGCTGAAACAAGAGCAGCTGTCAGAAATCTGTTTGGCAGTTTTGTTCGAAATGTTTTTTTTTTTTTTTTTCGTGATGGCAATTTTTTTACAAGTAATTATACAGTTTTTACTTAAAAGTACACTAACTAGAATTTCGTTCGTTACATAATTAGCAAAAACCGTAGTATTTACTGCCTTGAATAAAATCAGGCAACATGGAGAAGACGATTTTAAACAAAACTGCCAGACAGATTTTTGATATATGCTCTCGTTTAGGAGTAAGAATTTAACATCGCTAAAATATCAGAAACAAAAGAGCGTGGCCTTAAGAGGAGTCTCAAGCCGGGTATTTTCTGTAAAATCGAAATTTGCCGTAAATAACTGATCCAGAAACATATTTTCTTTCATATAAAGGTAAAAAAACTATTACCAATAAACATCACTTTTTAATTTAATCCTATCATGTGTAATTAGAGAGGGGAAAAGAGAAAATGTTGACAAAAATTGCCTTTTTTCCACATTAGCACTCAGTCTCCTGAAGGCCAAGGAGAAAAATACATCCTAACGTCCGTAGTTCGATTCTTGGTTTTTTGACAAATGCTAGATAGTAAAAAGTTACAGATCTAATATTCGTTCTATTGCACTACAACAACCACGATTGGCCGCCGGACTCTAAGACCGACTGTTATTCGTTCACCACATGCCTCGTAGAGCCACGATTTTATGGCGAAAAGATTATTGCAACATTTGGTTTCAATGCGTCATGAGCACATACGCAGCTCAGCTACATCGTCTGTGATTGGATGATTTTACCCTCACTTGCCTTGGCGAATTACAGACGTACGGTGTTACAATAATGTTATTCTGATTGGTGTAGTCAAATGAGAGACGTGTCTGAACAAAGACACGCTGCCAGTAACCAAGAAGCAAAACTGCCGATGTGCACATGAGACGCTGAAACAAAGTGGGGCAAAAATCTTTTCGCGACAAAATCGTGGCCCTACATCGCCTCTATGCGCAAGGCGCACAAGTGGTGTCTAATTTTCCCTTGAGAACTTCTGACATTAACACGTGCGTGTTTAAGGAAACGTCGCAGCAACTGGTCGTATTGCTCTTATAGAGCCAACGTCACAGGAAGAGATCAAAACATTATTTTCACTGAGGAGGGTGTACTTGTCATGTCTATATTGTGCGCATGTAGGTATACGTGGTTGAGGATAAAATAAGCACTTTTGAAAGCCTAGTCACTTTTCACTTTCAGATAATGTATAATATGTTGGAATGTTTGTAGCAATGGAACTAGATAATAAGAATGTATGAGTTTATGAACGTACACCATCACTTATGATTTGTTGCTGAAACCTATATAAAAACATTTAAACATGCAACCCACGAAGACAACAAAAAAATAACTGGTGTTGCATGTTTGATGTTTTACAGGTTTCAGCAACAAATCATAAATTGTGTATGTTGAAGAACCCATTCATTCTTAGGTAATTTACACGTTCCTGCCACTTTTTAGTATAAATAAAGTAACGTACGAAACAGCCAAATCAATACTGCACACAAAAGCTAACGTCCGAGTTTTTAAATTATTGTTCTACAAAAATATTCTTCAAGAATGTTCACTTTATAGTGAACCGCCTATACAGACTTTATACTCAAGGCTGGGGAAGGGTTCACTATCTCATTACGATTTTAAGAACCAGTTTAAAATTGTTCACGTGAAACCAGATAATTTTATTTCAGTTTGAAAATAGTGTCAGAATAGTTTCATTTCAACGTGAAATATTGGTAACGGGGAAGGGCATTGTTCCCTGTAAAGCCTGCTTTCCCCGGACCACTCTTGGAACCGGTACCTACATCTACATATACTCCAAGGTATCGGGTGAATTTATATGATACTCTAGCAGAACACGGCAGACGTTGTCGTGCCAGGGTATGTATTAAAATGTTTGATGTTAGAATTGAGAACCCCCCCCTCCCCTCCACTATGTCCTATATGCCATACGAGGAAGATAGGTATGGACGTTAATGCACTGCAGCGCTGTCTAAAGGCGAGCTAGAGTAAAATGGATAGCATAAAAGCCTTATCCTTGAAAAAATACCTAAATGTATGTGCCAAGTTTCATAGTGATCGATCAAACGGTGTCTGAGTTTATCGATTTCATAAATACATACATGCATGCATGCATACATACATACGCTCATACATACCTACGTACATACATACGCACATACATACGTACGCACATACATACGTGCGCACATACATACATACGCACATAAAATACACACCCACATACGCACGTGTCAACACCCATTAATATCACGGCGGGCTGTATGACGACAGACGCATGTTGACTCGAATTAACAAAACATTGTTGTTTCATATTATCTTAATGAAAAATTTTAACGAATTACATTATTTAATGAGACCAGAAAAAAGCCGCCAAGAGAAGTGTCCATTTTACTACTGCTTACTGCTAACGGCAGATTTGTTTCTGATTTCAAAAATTGTATTAAAAAAAGCCTTGCTTAGGGAAATTGTAACTTGTGTAGTTCCTAGTAAAGGAAACATATTCTCTTGAGCATTACTATTCTTCTGCACTGATATGAAATCAGGCACTGTTATTGTCTATAGACTTCCGCAGCCTTATTTCGCACACTTCTTACTTATTCATATTTTTTTAGTACTTGAATTTCCAAATGAGTTGGCTTTATCACTAGTGCTTCAACTTCGTAATGATAGTCTTATCAGGCCAGATGTCGAATGTTATTATGTGAGGGCTGAATATTGGAAAATGATAAATCGGTTCGAGTAGGTAACCATATGCTGGCAGATACCTATATTACGGTGACGTATTTCTGTGGCCGGTAAGAGGCGTGGTACGCGTGCAATGACGTCCTTATTGCTTCCAACTAGGTCTGTAACACATAAAATACATCCATCGAGGCGGCCACCTTAACGATGTCCCTTGTTGTTATTGATTCCTCCATCGTTTCCAATGTCTTACTACAAATCGCCTGTCACTTGCATGGCAATTGCTTTTCTGTCGTATTTCATTCTTTTGACATGAGCTTTCCATTTATTCTTCTTACTGAATAATAGTCAATTTCCTGCTACGCTCATAAAAATCTCATTTCTGCTTTTCGTATTCTCTGTTCGTTTTCTGCTGTTGCTGTCCAAGTTTCACTGCCATACTTGTCGCTCGTTATTTCTCTTGTATTATGAAACCGTAACTAAGTCTGTTTTTTTTTATTGTGTAGCTCGAACCTTTAAAGGAAACGTAACTTTATATACCACGTAGTTATTACTCATACATAAATATAACCCTCATTTAAAAGTAATTTATTTTTTATATATATTTTTTATTTTGGAAGAAGCACTCGAAAAAACTGCATGTTTTTAATACTGGCTTGCGTACAAAGTCTCAACTGTAAATATATAACGTTTCTTATATGTAAGGTGCCGCGGTTGGTGAAGTGGCTAGAGCACTCGCCTCACACCATGGCGATCCGAGTTAAAATTTCCGGCGGGATCAGTCCCAGTTCTGACATCTGGGAATCGTGCCGTGCGATGCCGCTGGTCGGCGGGTTTTCTCGGGAATCTCCCGTTTCACCCGCCCTTTCATTCCGGTACTGCTCCAGACTCACCTCATGTCACCCCTCGCCAGCGCTAAAGACCTCTATGTTAAGCGCTGACCAAAATCTCTTGCTCATTCACTCCAATCAAATGCCTCATTTCATATCATCCTCTGGGGAAAGAAGACGCCAAACGTTGTCTTTGGAAAAGATAGATCAGAGATTGAGAGAACATCTGAGAGTGACGGAGGAGAAAATAATGATGTAATAGAGGAGCACAAGTCAGTTGCGCAATAACGGAGCTGTAGAAACCAAAATACTTAGATTAGTAACTATTACACAGTTGACAGAATACCGAATCGGAATTGTTAATATTTTACATTTTTTTCTTGCTAACTATTAAAGGCCCTGCCACCAAACTTTGCAATATTATAAAATAACTTTTACAAACAAAACTGTTCTACGTGAAATTTCTGGAATAATATTGCCACACGAAAAACTTTGCCGGTTTCTTAATTTTAATACATAATTCCTGAAATGTAATACAAAACTTTATAGTCCATAAAAATATGAGGTAATAGATTTTATTTAAACCTTTCTTTGCAATACATTTATAGAAAGTTTACGGATACTTTTGATTTGAAAGAGTTATTTTTTAAAATTGATTCATGTGTTAACAGCGAGGATCCATTCAAACTCTTTAATTGCTAGGTAAGTCGGACACTTAATACAATTACTATATTTATGTGTACATATCTGTATACGGCATAATTTTATGTAAGAAACGCAAAACCATTTCATATAATATCACGATTATAGTAGAACACCAAACGTTAATAATCGTCCACAGTTTTGTTTGACCGTGTGCTACTGTTAGTTTTGTTAGAAACTCGTGTGCCGATGCCGGATAAGAACCCAGAAGATAACAGAAATCATTTTATAAGAGTCATAACTTCCCTGTTAAACGAGAACTTTATTATCGTCGAAAGCACCCAAAGTATCAAAATTCCCCTCTGCCTAATACTGTAGTCAGGAATTTAATATACAAATAAATAGCCATGGTGGATCAGCATTGTCAGATTTATAATGTAATGGTATTACATTTAACTTTTCAATGGAATTAATTATTCATTGTTTCATTTATTTTTCGTTGCATGAGTTGTCAATCGGAGGAAGAGAACTTCGGCAATCTTTGATTAAGGGCGCGGCTACCGCAATTTTCCTCACCATTTTTTTATTTAATTTGTACCAGATATTTTTATTTTAGACAGAAAATATGACTTAATTTGGCTCTTATTAATTTTTTTTTATCTCTCATAGTTTTCGCGTAATGGCTTGTTAAAGCCATATTTTGCATGTTTCCGTTTTAACGACTACACTAAAACCAACTGATGTACCTAACTCAAAAAAATCAGAGTGGATAAAGACATTGCTGGCTACAATGTCATACTCATAAAAATAAAGAATAAAAATTATTTGTATTAAAAAAAATATTGAATTTTTAAAATTTTTATTTTCAGTTTCAGCATTTTTTTTATTCGAATAAATTTTATTCTTTATTTTTATGAGCATGATGTTGTAGCCTGCAATGTCTTTATCCACTCTGATTTTTTTGAGTTTGGTATATCAGTTGATTTTAGTGTAGTCGTTAAAAACGGAAACATGCAAAATATGACTTTAACAAGCCATTGCGCGAAAACTATTAGAGATAAAAAAAAATTAATAAGAGCCAAATTAAGTCATATTTTCTGTCTAAAATAAGAAAAAAATATCTGGTACAAATAAAAAATAAAAAAAATTGCGATGAAAATTGTGGTAAACCGCGCCCTTAAGGATTGGTATTCCATGTTACAGTAACGAGAGCATGTAAGAAGGAAACCATGCTGTCCTAACACATTACTCTATGGATGTGACTAGGTATTGATAACTCTGAGAGGTTGGCTTTGCTCTGTTCATTCCATTGTTCTGTGTTCCGTTGCAGGCTTGCTGGAGGAGCCGAGGAACGAGTACGACAACGCGGCGACTCTCAAGGCCAAAAGGTTCTACAACTCGTGCATGGATATTCGTAAGTATAAAATCACATTTAAGATTAATTTTACGACATGTTAGGAAGCCCAGTGTTATAAGTTTGGCAAGGGACAACTACTTCTGCTAGATGCGCTCGTATCGTGTTTTTGGTGGCGCTTATGGATTGAACGTAGTTCTTTTGGCAGTGCTTGATTTTGCCACCAACATGTACAGGATGCCAGTTTTTATCGCGGATACCAGAGATGAGAGAAAAGTACAGATGGAGCATTAGCAGTCGATACTGAGGCCAGGCTGACTTTGTTTATTCAGGTTGCAATATGGCGGAGTGCAATCAGCTGTTCCCAGATGTACTGAGATACGAGGTTATGGTTGGCCAACCCACAGTCGCATCACAGAATAAATAGGTAGTAACAGAAGCGAAAATACGTGATTTTTATCGTACTCGATATCTGTTTGGATTGTCATGGTGTCGGAGTTCGTACAAGTTTGGTTAGACTGCAGTTTAATTATAACTTATTTTAATAGCTGTGAGGAAATTTACACGTAAGTAATGTCACATTTACCATTTATAAAAATGTAAACGATATACAAACAAATTACAGTATTTCTTGAAATATAAGCGGCGGTTTAAGCCACTGTCTCAAATTCCACATGGTTTTGTTTACTCTCCTGTACGCCCCGAGAGCTGGTACAATAACAACGATTAAAATGCTCCAATATGACGCTTCTAATAGAGTTAGTTATTATCTGATGTTGAACGTCGAATCGTCATGTTTACCATTTTTAAGTATTAAGTTAATATACAAACTAATTACAGTATATCAATCATTACAAGTAGTTACATAAACTAATGTCTCAAATCCACGTGGTATTGTTTATATACACGTACGCCTCGAGAGCTGGTACGATAAAAACAATGAAAAAGTTTTCTTTTTCGCTTCTGTTACTAATTTATTCTGTGGCCGCATTATACTCGTTGCTATGGTAGTCAACACTTGTTCAGTTACCAATATGGCGAATGGGGACCTCCCCCTTTTGTCTCAAGGCTTCATACTCCTCGTCATTGAACATGCATTATGCTTCATCTGTATGTTTCTCTAATCTCTGGCGGATACGGACTGTGCCTGCCAAGTGAATCTGATAAAAACTTCGGTAGAAAATGTTCTTAGGTAAAAATGTGTTACCCTACGAGAAAAGTTTCATTAAACAAAAACAGCGAAGTGGAAGTAAAGGATAAGGTAATTCGTGTATCCGGGATACAGACTACACCACATGGATGTGTGACCAAAGCTAAGAGGAAAATACTAGTTTGTATAAAGTCTTCAGGTCCTGTGTTTACGATAAAAATGGCATGGTAGTGCTCACTGGCATTTTAGACCTACCTATCTCGTAAACTAAGGTCTGGCGACATTTTACCAGAGAGTATTTCCTGCTTACTTTAGGTCACTAATTTACATAGTGCAGTCCATATCCGCAAATTACCTGACATTCTGTATTTGACCCACTGCCGACACCAGCGAAACTAGCGACGAAAATTTTCCCGTCCAAACCATAAGAAATTCTATTTTTAAAATTATTTTTTTAAGTAAGTTCCTAACCTGTAGTGAACTTTACCTTATTACAGCTGAGAACTCTTTCGCTCAAGGAGCGGGTGTACGGCACCGTACTTCTCGTGAAAGTATAAGGAAACTGTTTTCAGAACTGTTTGGGTCGACATTTTCGAAATTGTAAAGAAGAATATTGAAGTTCCGCATACGTTATTTTGTATACCGTACATTGTTGTATAGATGAAGTACAAAAAGTTAAACCACTTTTAGCTATCTCCGTTCCGATTTTAGCTTGGCAGTATTCAAGTCACTTCCGTAGCATGTGTTATTCAAAATGGAATTTATTCCTATTCCGTTCCGTCATCCTGCGTCTTTCAATTTTCGGCCACTTTTGTGAATCAGTTATACACAATCCGGAGATAAACGCTTTCTGAATTTGCGTCTCATTGGCGTGAATAGTTGCTGGGAAGACAGGATACTGTGTTCATATATAACCCAAAACGTGGCCACACAATAAGTAAGGCTATCAGAAGCGGCACATGAAGCTTCTCATTGTTATTATCATACTAGCTCTCGGGGTATATCGAATACAAACAAAGCTACGTAAGTTCTGGACTATGGTTTATATATGTTTGAATCACAGTATTAAGTTTGTATGTTAGTTAACAATTTAGAAATTTTAAACTTGATGACTCGAGGCTGAACATCACAGAATAACTAATGCTCCAAGAAGATGCATAGGGAAGTTGTTATTGTATAGGTAGTTCAGGATAAAGTTAGCATTAAAGATTTAACCTTTGAAAAAAACACTAGCCGTTAATGCATATAATTCAACAATGTAATAGTTACCTTAATTGTATAGTTGGTAGCGAATTGCCGAATGTATTGCCGCGTATTTTCATATTTAAATACAACAATACTGAAAGAAAATGAGCAGAAGTCGACGTATTTGGGTTTCATATAATTATTAAACATATTTTATCAAACTGTACAGGTTGCTACCTACTGCACAATTCGTCTTACACGCGCATACACCAAGTGACGTGTCCACAGAGGTTAGGTATTCCCCGTCGTTATTCGTTACGCGCGGAAAGATACAAACTGGCCGAAAATACTAATTTAGCAGGACTATTATGAGTGCTCACTTTATCTCGAACCACCTATACCAGCTCTCGGGGAGTACAGACATATCAACAATGCCATGAGGATTATGGGATAATGTTTGTATAACCACTGATATTTCTAGACATTCTGTAATTTTACTGTATCTCAACTAAGTTACTTAAAGGTGACGTTCCTTAAGTGTCAGTTTCTACTGTCAGTATAACCCAACATGAATCAACTCCGATACCACCTCAACCTAAAGAGAAAACTAGTTCCTTAAAAGCCAAGCCATGTCGCTTCTGTTACTACATATTTATTCTGTGATGTGGCCATCAGAGTGAAACCATAATATTCAAATAATACTAATAATTATATGTATTCTTATAATAATATTCTAATAATTATATTAATTATATTATTTATGTTTTTAAATATAGTCTTTTATATTCATTTTGTTTTTAATTATGACAATACAGTTATTACCGAAGATACCCGAAGTCAAGGTTTTATCAGAGATACCCGAACTCATTACCTATAGAACCCGTACTTCGGGTATATTCCGAAATGCGGAGGATATGAAGCGAACGTTGTGCGAGGAAGGGTGAAATATCGCGGAGGAAAGTAGGCCACGGTGAAAGGATCTGAACGTCGTCTTCCGAGAGAGGCGTCCACGTAGTCCTGATATCCTGCCGATCCCAGGCGTTGCGGCTCTTCGCGTCTCGGTTACGACGCCAGAAAGTCGTCCAATCAAGAAGGGCTTAGCCAGGCTGTAACACGGCCGTATCAACGGCGACGTTCATTGGACGCGCGGCTTCACGGCTGGCTTACAGAGGCTTGGGCTGTCTTGTATCTCAAGTCTGATCTCAGTATTGCGCTTGCCGACTGAATTACGTTTACACCACCACAAATATGTGTCCTCCTGCTAAACGTTTATTACTTGTATTCAGTAAGGACTCCGCCTACCAAATTGCTGCCATGTAGTTTAAATGGCAGATCAATGTTGAAGAAAATGAATTCTCAATGAATTGAGTTTAAGACACGGCCGTAGAAGAACAGGTCTGGACACTCGCATGGATATTTGACCCCTTTGTTGTTTGGCTGTAGTTCACCAAGTTACCGAGAATATTGTGTTTTATTGGCGCTGATGTTACGGCGGTCGGACTAAACTCCGCCCACTTCCTTTCCGCTGAGATAAACAATTTATCAAAACGTATTTTTTATCAATTTATGAAATACTTTCTTCGCTCACAATTTTAAGAAAAGGCTCCAGCAATCTTTATTTACTTTATAAATTTAACACTGGAAAAAAGTGGATAGAGTTTGAGTCCGACCGCCCTAACATCAGCGCCAAAAAGTACGACATTCTCGGTAACTTGACGAACTACAGCCAAACAACAAGGGGGTCAAGCAAAATACATTGTTAGATAGGCGAGTGTCTAGACCTGTTCTCCTACGACCGTGGTTTAAGATAATGATTCCAAACAAAAAGTGCCTTAGTATACGTGAAATTACTTCCAACATAATGTTGCACTGAGAAACTTTAATCATTAATATATTTTAACACTACTTAGTATATTCAAAGTATTTTTTAATTGTTTGGCAATCCTGATTTCAGTTTTCAAGGAATTTCAGAAATCACTTCAGGCGATTGCTGGGATGGTTTCTTAAGTAAGTCCTGGCCGACTCCTACCCCCTTTCCAATCGTGTATCTTTAACAAAGCTTTGTGCTGTTCGAGGACACGTAGAGCAACGAAATAAATAAAGTAAATAATATTTCGTAATACAATTATGAGCCAATACAATTTATGTTTTAGAAAATTTATCTTTGTAACCGCATTTCTTAAGACTTTTCAAAGTCTACATCTCATTAAGTTTTAATTATGTTGTTTATAAGCATACATCATGCGTACACGTGAAGTGGTATTTTTTTTAACAAGCCCGTTTTCCCTTATGCTCAACACTCGAAACAAAAAAAAAAAATAACTGTTACAATAAAAATTCTTGGAATACCAGTCGCCAAAATAATACTTTGTAGAAATACTTTATATGCCTAATTGTTTTGTGAATATAATAAAACTAAAAATTTAATTATTTAAATTATTTCGATTATACAAATTATCTACCAGTAATTAGTTCAAAATTTGTAAATGGATGCATCGGGGTCCCGTATGTCAACCGTACATTTTACCCATTAGAACAACTTAATTTACAAACTGATGAAAATTTTTTTAAAAATATTATTTATTGAATGTACACATAGTTCACTTATTAACTTTTCTTAAATAAGTTTTTTTTTTTTTTTATTCTCGTAAAGTGCGTTCCCGAAACTTTGGTTTGTTTATAACTCTATTGTTTCCGACAAACCCATGATTTTGGTTGGCTACAAGTTTTTCCTGCGTTTTCTTACGATAAAGTTCTTTGTAATGTTAAAGTAATAGCTTTACACAGAAAATTGTTGTAATTTTACAAATGTTTGTAAAAGTACAATAGGATTCTTTTTAATAATACGAACATTATTACAGTCGACAGAACGGCTCGTGGTAACCTAACAAGACGACAACCAAATCAAAAGATCTCGCCACTTCACGTCCTCACACAATATATCAACTTCAACTTGCTGTTACTATCCACGCCGTGAAAGTTGGTGTATTTGCCTTAGTTTTCTATCTGGAAGTTCCAGCGACTACTGTTCGGCTGCACAATGCTGCACAATTTAGTGACGTACTAATTTAATTAACTGACAATCTCAGTATACGAAGATGGCACGACGTGCGTTCTTACCATATTTGGTGTCCATTCAGATTTCAGACAATTAGCCCCGTACACACTATCCCTAATTCTCTACTTAATTCCTTATTTAATTCTATTCATAAACTTCGATTGACATTTAATAACATAATTCCGTAGCAAAACTTCTGTGTTGTGTACAAACTATCACTGTTTTCTAAAACGTTTCGGCACATAAATTAGAAACATTTATTTGTGATGTTAGTTACCCATAAATTATAACTGTAAGAGAAATCGAAATCTATTTTACATGCAAGACATGTTTGTAGTGGCCAAATAAGTGTGTTATTTATGTGTTCTAAAATATTCGACGGTCGTATGTTCAGTAGGAAGCCAGAATTTAATTTCTGTAATAATCATATTGTCAACCCTACTTGCGTACTTCACATGCACGGTATCTGAACCTGTGCATTGCGCATGAGCGCGAACATCACTACAAAGAAAAATAGGACGGGATCTACTTGTTTAATTAAGTACGGAATTGTAGCTGAAACGAGTGTAGTACCCGTTCACACTGCCGCAGTGTTACTTGTACTGAATTAGGTAAGGAATTCTATGTTGTGAATTATAGATAGTGTGTACCGGGTTGTATATATAAGGTCTTATTTAGGTTAGGTCAGCTTAGGCCTAGAAGACGTTAGCTTAAATTGAAAACGAGACTGTAAGTATCTACCCCAAAATTTTCTATGCCGTGGAAGTTTGTTACAAAACTTTAGTCGCACGTACCGAGTGAGATGACACAATGGTATCACATTGGACTCGCATTAGGAAGGACCCGGGTTCGATCCCCATCTCCAGACATCCTTATTTCGGTTTTCTATGGTTTCCCGAAATCGCTCCACTCGAATTCCAGGATGGTTCCTTAATAAAGGCCATGGCCGACTCCTCTCCCAGCTCCTGTCATATCAAGTTGTGTGTCACCTCTAATGACCTCGCTGTTGACGATACGTACAGCCCACTTACCTTACCTTAAATTACACGTAAACACGATCAGTACGTAGGTACAGTACCCGCCAAATAAAATAGATAAATAGTTTTGTACTGTCATTTTGAGAAGTAATGTACACAGCATGGGCATTTTTGCGTAATTACATTAGTGTGAGAAAATGTAAATATTTTGGTTTGATGTTATTATTATATTATTATAGTATTATTTGGTATTATTGTGATTTGGTGTCGTCTAGCTGCCAGCTCTATGCAACCACGCCCGAAGTATTTTTTCTCCATGATGATTAGTAGTAGAACTGCCCGTGAATAAATATGAAGAAAATGTACGCAATTGCAAAATGTTGTGCGGAAAAATGGGTCCAGTGTTTGACGGGTACCCTTTAATGGGACGAAGCAAATTTTTACCACCAGCCTAGTTTAATTTTTAGCTAAAGGATCGAAGATTTCAGTAATACTGTTATGTTCTTGATGAGTAAATTTCGTCACCTTAATTGTAAAACCCCGTAAATTCATTTTGAATTAGAAAGGAGGATGAAATATATTCAATTTCTCCCACATCGAGAAAATATCCATAATTTTTACAGTGTTACTATGAATGAATTTCTTACATTTACTAGCAACAATTTTTCTTTGGAAATACTTTACTAGGGTGTTTAAAATGATTCAAATGTCCAATACATGTTTTTTATGGAGATACGAAGGTTTTACAATAATGTAACGATTTATTATTAGTGAAGTTTGCGGATTGTCTAAAAGATACAGTCATTTTAGTAAAGAAAAAGTTGGAATAATGTTACCCCAAATTGGTACAAAGTTACTTCAAATTAGTGTACCTATGGATGCATAATACTTTGTTATTCATCTGGGCACTCTACTCACGATTTGAACAATGAAGTTAAGAGAATAATTGCACGACAGAAGTAACGCGAAGGGTGCGATGTGACACTGAAAATTCTCGTTATTACGAATACTGGTTTGGCTTTCACGTGACAAATACAAATACAAAAAAAAAATTAATGTAAATATTTCCTTTTCACTACATACAAACCTCTAGTACGACAGCCATTAAAGTGTGTATCATTTTATTTTTTTTCTACTTAATTGTTAAATATTTATGCATTCCCACGTGTGGAAATAAAGTCATAGTCGCACATCTGCATAAAATGTTATTTGCTTATCAGAACACATAAAAATCATTTGTTTAATAAATAAACGCTTTTTTTTACAACCACAACTCAGCACTTTCACCAATAGCTGGGAACAAAATTAAATTCCGACACGAATCACATTGATTTATTTTCTATTCGGATTCCGCGCCGCGTCCGCCATTGTTGCATTTACGTTACAGAATCCTCGGCGTTGGTTGGGTGACATCTTTTGTTTCTCGCGTCGCGTCGTTCGCGTCGCTTCCGTTGTGTCTTTGTGACTCCACAATTATTTGTCAGAAGTTTTCTTACATGCCGGAGGCAGTCAAACGGAAGTAATATTGGCGACACTTGTAGGGTGTCGAGAACAATACCACCATTTTGTGCGGGGCATTAGATTGACGCACAATGTTTACCTAGTACTCTCTTTTATATGGTGCTTGAAGTGTTGACCTAGAAATTTGGTTTGTGAAAAGCATCGCACACGGTCAAACGAAACCGTTTATACTTTTGTATTACAGTTTAGGATGGTATTCTTCCAGCCACAGCATTCTTAAAAAAGTTGTTTAGCTATTTTGAATTCCACAAGACATGTTTAGACTTGCGGCATTACGTGTTGTTTTTGTAACAAAGACGTATAGTTAGGAGTACCTTTTTCTTGTAATAGGCATTCATTAGGGACAGGAAAATTTCGCGAATTCAATGACCCGCAAGCTAGAATTCAGTTGTCCTATGCATACTCAAGCCCGTCTATTCGTTCATTGACCGCTGTTCCACTGAGATCACTTTAAATATGAATTAGTGAATATGCACTGATTCACGCTGATGGATGGAGCAATTCCAACAATTTGAATCAGTGAAAATAGTCACTCTTTAATCAGTGAATAATTACTTATTTCCTTTAAGAGTGCCAACGTCTCACAAGTGAATCAGTGAATATTCACCGTTTTTTCAGTTGTTTTTAAAAAACTGTTTCCACTTATTGAATCAGTGAAAAATTACTGGAAATCTGTGGACATTCACTAATTACCTTGTGGAAGGTTGGCACTCTTGATCAAAATCAATGAATAGCCACCAATTTCACAGTGGTTTCTCACTGATTCAATTTGTTGAAACTGCTCCATCCATCGGCGTGGATCAGTGAATATTCACTAATTCAGATTTAGAGTGTAGCAGCTAGTGGGCAAATGGTCGGGGCTTGAGTATGCATAGGATAGTTCATTCTAACATGCAGGTCATTGAATTCGCGAAATTTTCCTGTCCCTAGCAATCATATTAAGAACAAGTTAGGAGGTTCGCATCAAAAACAATACGCGTGCACACTACAATATACCGTTCATACGCCAGGAGGGGAGGGCAGTTGTGTACATTCATCTTTAATTTACGATATTTTACCCTCTAGAAGTATTCCTGAATTCGTAATATATTTTTGACATTTCGTGCTGTAAATGTCAGTCTAATACACATTTTTACATTGTTATATAGTATATTACTTCCATATAATCTGACATTTGATGGAAGATATAAAATGCAATATTTCTTATCTTCCAACAAATGCCACATAATATGGAGGTAATGTATTATTTAACTATGTAGAATGGTGAAATATATAAACGTTTAGAGCGTGAAATTACAAAAATATCCGTACACCTTCTGAAAACCTTGTCGCGAGAAAAAATATTTATAATTACAGGTGGTCTTGCACCATTCCCCTCAAAGAATCTATTACGCTGTGCAACGAGATTTATTCAGATAAAAACACTAAGGCTCAAAATTGAGCATATCATTAGAGACCTGAAACATTCGCGTGTTCACTGACCTGTAGACTATAGCCTCCAAGAATATCTGTGAACTCAAGCAGACCGCAGTTGTTCATTAGCTGTTCACTTCCACAGTGAAATAGGCATGCGTTTAGTTATGTTTTTGTAATTGGCTCAGTGTCAAGGACCAACTGTAAAAGTGTGCTGGAATTCTAGCTTCTGTCTGAATGAAAACGCGAATTTTCAGGTCCCTACATATCATATATGTTCCAGTAGTATATATGACGTATATAGGAAAGGGTTAACGTGTCGTCGAGAGCTCACGGGAGTAATTTCGGGTTTTTCTTAAGAGGGGGGTTTTTCGGTGACAGTGACCTTGTTGAATCTTTTTTATTGATTAAGCATGTATAAATTAGAAACTTTAATAATAAAACTTCAGTTTTATGTGCTTAATTTAGCATTATTTAAATAACAAAATACAAAAAAATAAATTTTATACACTTAAAATTCTTAATCCGGGTGGACGTTTGCCCCCTCCTGCCCCCCCCCCCCTAATTGACGCCCCTGCGAGAGCGAGGTCACCAGTGACTTATTATAACCGCCTCATAATGACGTCACGAGACAATGTATGTGAGGGGGGATCACTGGTTCCTTCTTCCCGCCGTGGTGGGGTTGTAACGTCCCCAGACTGGAAGCAGGCGCGGAGGACAAGCTCTGTGAAAGCCCTCGTGGCATCAGGCCAAAGACGTTATAAATAAATGACGTGGAAGGCAGCAGGGTCACCCTCCACCAGACACATTCAAAGAAGCGCCTTCTGTAGAGGAAGCTTTTACGATCACGGAGACGTTACGAGCTGCTGCGACACAGGAGGAGAAGCTGGGAGGAGGGGGAGGGACAGGCAGCGTCGTGTCGGCCAACAAGACGTGCTTCGTGTTGCCAGCGACTTGGTTATGTTCTCATTTTAGCGTTTTTGCGACTTTCGTGTTCGGTTTGAGAAAATATGGTAGTATAGTAATTTTTCCGAAGCAAACACAGAAGCAGTATTTTAGTTACTAGAGTCGAAGTTTTGACACTGGAATATAAGTACGATTATAAAAAAAATTGTTGTTTCAGCGAAATAATGTAATGTAGCTCAATTTGTTAACCGAGCGAGATGATGCAACAGTAGCGCGTTGGAATCGCAGTCAGGAGGGCTCGGGTTCGAACCCCGGCTCCGGTAATCCTGATTTAGGTTTACCATGGTTTCCCGGAATCACTCCTAAACCTAGCTGCATCCTTTGTGAATACATGTCTGTATTAAAACCCTTTAGTAACTAATTTTTTTGTAAGCAAACCGACTAAAAGTAAAGTGCATTTTCGTATTTTCAACAACTTATTCTCTTCTACACTAACAGATGCTCCCATCCGGTCAATGTCTACCTTGGTTTCCACCCTCAGAGTATCTTCTCAAACGAAAACACGCCTAGCTGTCGCTACAAGTGTACGTCCGTCATCTGCTTGCTCAGATCTCTGCTATGTAGTGACGCTCCTTAAGGCCAGTGCACACTGGTTTTGATAATATTATTTTTTTAAATCACAAAAGGGAGCAGTTAAAAAATTGTCACGTGGTAGTGTTGAAAATAGTTTTTACGTTGTGGGTAGCCTAAAATGTTCAAGACGAAAACTGTACAGTTTTGTTTATTTATAACTAGCCGTAATTATAAAATTTTTGCTAAGAAAAAATTGAGACTACATACATAAAACTGTTTCCAACGATCCACGAGACAGATTTTACGATATCTGCTACCTTATAGAATTAAAATTATAATACAAAACATTGCCCATTGTTGTAAGAGGGACGCCTGCTGCTTGAAGTTGTTTAGTATAGTGGAGACTAGGGGCCTTATTCATAGTCGTGAGATAGTTCCGAGATGATCCTGAGATCATCTTGTGCCAGTTAGTCCAGGGTTGGTCCTATAGTCCGGACCAAGTGTTACCTTATTCATAAACGCCAAGTAACTTCGGACTAAATATAGTCCGCGTCTATGAATAAGACAAAAATTAGTCCGACGATAATCCCGCACTAGTCCGGGTCAAAAACGACTATGAATAAGCCCCTAGGAAGCGAAATAACTGTATAAGGACAACACTACAGCGCACCTAGGGCCACATTGCCACTATCCACAGAACTCCCGTGCTGGAAGCTATCCGTCCAACAATTTGTGCCTGGCACGGCGGGCTGTCTCTTTATGTTCACGTAAAAGACAAGATGTGCCTCTAACAGCATCATAAACAAGGTGGGAATGTCAGATCCGATTAGGCCTGTAGTTAATCCATTGTTGTTTTAATTAATTGTAATCCACTCTGGTAATACCGCCTCTGGTGTAATTTAATCGTTCTATTTGGTTCACAACAGGCGTTTACACCTAAACATTCGTAGTTTTATAATTGTACCATACACTCTTCAACTCTTACACTTTTCATCAATAGTAATTTCCAACAAATAAAATATTTTCGTTCTCATATTTTTTGTACAAGAGCATGTCAAAGTAGCGATTTGACTGTTATCGCTACTCACCCAAAATAAAAACTATTCAAACAATATGAATGAAATAATTTAGAGTGAAAGTAAATTTATTATGCTTCAGAATGACACCTTCGCCAGTTTGCGTGAAAACTTAATGAATTAAAAATTAATTCTTGAATGTATCGTATTTTGCGTGTCTTTCATTACCTGTATTTTTCAAAAAATTACTTTTACGTGAAACAACAAAGGTGTCATTCTGTAGCTTATTATATTTAGTTTCCCTTAAAATTATTTCTTTCTTATCTTTCGAATAGATATTTCTTGGATAAGTAGCAAAACCAGTCAAAACGCTACTTTGACATGCGATTGTATGAAAACTGTAGAAACGAAAAATATGTTATTTGTAGGAAATTGCTATCCATGTACTGTATAAGAGTTGGACAGTGTTTGGTAGAATTATAAAATTACGAATTTTTAGCTGCAGAACGCTCTTAAGTGATCAAATCCTATTAGTAGAGACGTGTGAATTCCTAGTCATTATTTGGTGACAAGCTAAGTCACTGGTACACACTCCGTGATGTTATTGGTTCCCGGCCTTCGTACTTATGTATGTCGGCAATACAGGATACTGGACATTTTACACGTGGCCTTATATCAGTGGTTGAATAGTCATTTAGGGTTCTAGACAAACTGTCCGCTAACAAGGTTAAGTACACAGCAACTTTTGTAGTCCAGTCTGTTGTCAGAAAATAACGCCAAATTTGCAGGTCCCTACTGGTTAGTACATTAGAAATACGACGGTCGGAAACTACCAGTTTTTAACAATACTGGAGCGAATATCGTATGAGGACAATATTTGAAAATCATAAGAAAAACACGAGACATGTTATTTGATTCCAGCGTCCGCCGATAGGAGCGTTGGCCCTCCTGCAGTACCGTAAAGTGGGTATACTTTGCACCAGCATGGGTAACTTTGCAGCACTAAAATATTTGTTTCTAGTTCGTTTTGTGAAATAAAGACACATCACGACTGGGTATCTTAAAAATTATAATATAATATCATCGAATACAATCACTTGTCTTTCAACTATCAGCATAGAAAATATATTTTTTGGTGGTGCAAAGTTAAACATGCTGGTGCTAAATATACCCAGTTTACGGTAGCAAATTGCTCTTTCAGCAGTTTTAGTTTTGGATGCACGTTACTTGTACGTGTAATTTAAATAGGTATTCGAGTATACGGTCGTTTGTGTTTAATCCGTTAATTTAAGCTTTAAAACACTAATAATGCAACCCAGCACCCGTCGCTCACCGATCAGGAGCTCTAACTACTGCGACATGCGGTCGGACTGGTAAACAACATATAATTAATATTCCTGTAGTCAGTGATCTATACTATACAGCCGGCCTAACTAGCTGGAACATTTTTTGAGGTAATAGCATAGAACCGAAATAACGAGCCACGTATCTTTCACCACACCTATTGCTTCACATGGCACTGCTCCGGTACAATCACATCCTGCTGATTGAGATCTCGTGACAAATTACAGGGTAGTAGTGTCGTTTTATAACGTCGAAAACAGTCTGCTACAAACACTCTCACTGTAGATATCCCTGCTCGTTCTTTGTGGCCGCACAGATGGAAGGCAAAAGAAGAAAAATTCATCATACGAATGTACCGATTGAGGAAATTTCCACTGATGAATGTGACCGTCTTTATGCACGCTAAATGAGATGCTAAACGGCGAAAGTTATTTTATGTGTCTAGTATTGGTCGTATCAGTTCATGACTGACTGAGGTATTCCATGTATCGACGTATAAGCACCTGTTTAGTCTAAAGGATGGGTATGAACAAGCTCCATCAAGGTAATCCTTAGAATAATACAAAATATGTAGACCTATTTGCAAAAGTTTTATTTTGCTGAATTATTAAGGAAACTAAACGTTCAAAAAAACTTGCGTCAAACTACTTAATTCGCCGTTTTGTGATTCTCATTGCCTACTTATCAGTTTTCCCATATTGGCTTACACAAACGTGGAGATTTCAATTGGTGTTTTTAGCATTCATTTAGCTACCACACGCTCTTAACTATACAGGATGTCCAGAAAAGGCCGAATTATGAACTTACCACGAAAATCCTGGGCTAAATTGGTGACGAAAATGTTAGTGGCAAAATGTTGTGCGATAGTTTTCGCGCACAATGTGGCAACACATTACGGAGAAAGTCTTCTATTGCGCTCTACGACCAAGTATTGTTATATGTATGTTACGTTATCATTATATGTATGTTGCGTCGAGTATGTGCTGTGTTGCCACATTGTGCACTAAATTGTCATCGTACAGATTTTTGCTACTAACATTTTCGTCTCCAGTTTAGTCCAGTATTGGTGTGATGTGCTTACTATACAGCTGTTTGTGAACATCCCGTATAGCAGAGTACTTATCGTAAATAATGCGACGAGTCAGAGACTGGGCTGGGGCTGGGGCGGGCGATCTGCAAGAGACGCCCACGCTAGTAAGAAGTTGTCACCCACCAAGAGTCCCGGCTTGGCACACATTCCCTTCCACGGCGCAAATGTCAGCGGTCGCTACAGCCCTGGCCACGTGTGTTTGTCAATGTCATTGCGAAACAACAACTCGCCGCTAACTCGTAACGCCAGTAAAGCCTGGGAGACCGCACAGTTCTTGCCCAACAACACAACGGACAAACTACGAATTGTAAGAAGAAGAAGAAAAACTTTAGCGGGGGTGACTTTGGGACACCACAAAGAATTTTATCTTCCACATATAGGGTAGCTCTGGATAGAGGAATACACCTGCGATAAATTCCGAATAATAAATATCCAAGTGACATTTAATTAATATTAATACAGAGTTGCCAATCTTTGACAATAAAAGTAATATAAGAGTGCCCCAACGTTACCCCACGTGTTCAAAGTCACTCCCGTTTATAGTACATGAAGAAATATTTCTTTAGTAATGTATGATTTTTTATTTAATTTTGTTAGTTCAATTTTGTTTAGTTTTGAATAATTTAGAATTACATTTTGGATGATCAACACATCGTTGCTCGTTGATATTTCAATCCGTAATGGGTAACCAACATTTATGAAGTCTTTCTGTGTTTTTTGGTGTAGAGATATTCGGCCAGATTTGTCGTACTCCCTGTAACAAAGCAAATTAAATTGTATAGATGAGTCATTTATAAAGCTTTATTTAAACCAAACATTTCCACATTTTCAGAGAAATGAGCTTGTCATGTCATAGTATGTATGATTCTTGGTGACGTGGTCAGTGCGTTCAGATTGTATGCAACATGCCATGCCAACAGTTACGAGCTATCTACAACCGTGTATGTACGCAGCTACTCAAATTTTTTAAATCATGGGATGGAACGGATATCGTAAAATTGTCGCGTAGGTTTGTTGAAAATTATTTTTATTTTTGTAGTATTGTTTTCTCTCACCAAAAATCGTGTAATTTCGGTTAAAGTCAGACTTTTAGTTTAAAAATGTATGTAAGTTGGTAATATTTTATAATATAACATATTTGGTTTTGTGAAAAATTATGCTACACAATACAACCAATTTCCTGCACGTCTGTACATCTATGAGACGGTTATACGATGTCGGCTTTATTTTACGATTTAAAAATAACATACGAAAACTAACCTTCTTGTGACTAAAGTGAAACGTACCTTCTATAGACAATGTATTTTTTTTTTTTACCTTTCCTGGCAAAATACCGAACACTAAAGTTTTACAGTAAACGTCTTGTAGCGACTCCTATGAAATCATAAGGCTAGTCCGAGTGCAAATTTCGATCTTATGCGTTCAAACAATAACCCGATTAGTTTTTCAGGCGTCCAATAAATCACGATAAATGTTTTCCAGTGTTGAACTCTTGAAGAGACTTTGGTCAGCATTTAACTTTGGCGCTGATGCAGGGTGACATGCTGTGAGTATGGAGCGGCGCTGGAGTGAATGGGCGGGGTAAAACTATTCCCACATGCGAAAATCCGGGGACCGACCCCGCCAGGAATCGAACCCGGATCGCTTTCGTGGGAGTTGGGTGCTATAGCCACTGCGCCAACCGCGGCCCCTCCTGGTGACTAGGAAAACCTAGTCACGTGACTAAGCAGACCTACCTCACCCCAGCAGGTTACTTAATAAAATCGTCTCCGGGTGGCATAGTTGCCGGACCACTGCATCCCACCAAGGCAACACGGGTTCGATACCCGGCTGGGTCGTTCCCGATTTTCGCAAGAGGGACGTTGAATGTTGACTTGCAGGTTTTCTCGGGGTACTCCTGTATCCCGCCGTTCACTTTATTCCACTGCTGCTCCTTGCTGACCTTATGTCAACGTGACCATAGCGCTTAAGACCGCGCAGTTCAGAGGAATCGTAGAGCGACGTTTTTTACCCGCTGGAAGCCATTATAAGGGCGAGACAGGTACTCGAGTCAAGATAAATACCGCTATTATAGTCTAGTAACGATATGGTTTACTGGAGAACTAATTGCAACAGAAATGAACCCAGCGGTTTCTTAACGGACGCGTAGGATAGCCGCCATTTTGAAAAATGGCGCCCAAACGACACTTTCAACAAAAAAATAATTAATTCCTTTTAACCGGTACATTTTATAAGAAAAAGTATAAAGACAAAATATAAAGAATATAAAATTTCCCTTGAGATGCTTTTTGTTTTATCAATCTCCCATATTTCATTCTCAAACCGCAGAGCTTCAAACATTTCCGAAAAATAAACATCACTTCCTCAGATCTGTATTTCGGCTTAAATGAGCAAGTAAATATCAAAGAAACGGTCCATTACGTTTAAAAAAAAAATAATTAATGAAAAATGTAGGGTGTCTTTTTTTTTCTTTAAAAAAGGTTTTGTTATACATATTTAACATTAACAGGCCTGAATTGACAGGTTTTTTTAAATTTACCCTGAATTTTTAATACCTATTTCCCAAAGTGTTGGCTTAACGTTTTTATAAATTTTATCATTTTAATTATATTACTTTAACATTTACTTTTAGTTTACTGGTATTCTTATTAAAATGTTTATCAAAAAAAGTATATAGACTCACCCTTTAAACTAAATTAGTCGGTGCTAATATCGTTGTCATCAAAAGTTAGTTTATCTGAATTCATACAGCTCATCCCACGACAGTCACCACATGCTGCAGTGCGTAATAGTCCTTGTTTCTTGCAGGAGCACAGCATTGTGCTACATTGACTTATTTACATCCACACCGTACTAACTCCAGGAGATGACTTGCTGCTGGAGGCTTGGATGATTTAATAGGAGACAGCTTATTATCTTTCTTTACCCATCCCCACTGTAATGTTATTCCCAGCCAAGCTTGAACCTGGTGTTATACTCTCATGCTGTGGAGAGAACATGAATCTGAAGTTGGAGGCAGAGTTTCTGGTTTCACATTCTTTGCTGACTCGCTCACTTTTTTTTTATTAAAAGTGTAACTCTCAACTGATTGAGTGTTTCTTCTGTTTTAGCAACATAAACTTTAGCTATAGCGAGCTCCCCAGCTTTTACTATTTCTTAATTTGTTTTTCCAGATGCGCTTAATACAGCGGCTTGATGGCGAAAGTCTTCAAATGATAGCGCATTAATGGATTCAACCTTGCTAATTGAAAATAGCCTCGATGTGGTGTCGCAACCAAGAAGAGCATGTGAAAACAATACGTGTGAAGTAATGTTTTCGCCCAACCTCTCCCTAATATGTCTGATGTTGTATTTGAAGTTTTCTGTTGCATTAGCCTTTGGTTCTGGGCAAAGGAAGATATCATAAGGTGCATTTTTAGAATGATGTAGTAGAAGTATAAGAAGATCAGTGTCATCGCCCACAGCTGCTGTTGTACGTTCATTTGCTGACTTGAAAGATTCCTGAACAATCATGAGGTCAGCATCTCTTGCTGCGTGAAAAACTCTGCATCCACTTGTTGTTAACATTTCTGACAGGTGCCTTGTTCTTAATATTGGAAAGAAAATCTGCTTTTTTTTTTTTTTTTTTTTTTTAAACAACAACTGTTTGTGGTTGGAAAAGTACGTTTTGAGAACATTGACTTTTTGACGCCGCAAATGAGCATGTTGACAACTTCTCACTGTAGCCATTAAATACAATTGAACACTTCTCATATTTCTTCAGGACATAGTTGATGTACTGTACATCATAGATACTTCGTAAAAAGTAGCGTTCTTTTCCCAGGGTATTCGTTGAAGTAATGCCCCCCATCCAGACCAGAACAAAATGTAACTCTCCACTTGGAAATTCTGCACTGTTGGACCTCTTCTGTATATGTTTAGCAAGCAAAGACTTCACAGATTCTCTCATCAAACGTGAAGAATCGAATAGAGCAGCTGGGAAAGTGGTAAGTTCATAAGATAATGTATCACTCAAACGGATTGATTTGATTAAGCAAACACAAGGCATCTTTGAAATAATAACTCAGGATCAATGTGGAATGACTCGCCTTCACAGTTTATCGAGTGTTTGGAATGAAGGGTTTTCACTTGCTCGCTTTTTTTAAAAGAATACTCAGTCACTGAGTGTCATATCATATCGGCCAGAATTATTTCCCCAATTACTTCTGCATGGTCAACATTGACACGTGCTTCAGCAGTGACTCCACTTGCTACGCTCCTCAGACTAATTTCTTTGCTGAAAATATGTCGTTGAGTAACTTTTTCCCCGCAGAATAAACAATTTTCCTTCCACATAAATGATAGTCCTTTAGATCTTACACCAGATTTAGCAGGTAACTTTGTCGACAGGATATTAAAAGGGGCCTTTAAATTTACAAATCTTGCATCTCATCTCTTATGGACACGTTGGCCAACGTTAACATGGAAATTTCTTATTTTTACGTTCTTTGCAGACACTGTGAATTCCTTGCACGCCTTCATTCGTCAATTTAGAACATTTTTCATTACTTAAAGCTGTATTACAAAGGAAACACTGCTCTTCGTCTACCTCCATCTCACCGTGTTCTGCAGTATTTTCCATCTTAACAACTTCCGCTTAGACAGTTTATTCCACTATCACTCTCAGTAGCAAATCAAAAATCTGTAACAAAAATAGAAACATTTGTAATATTATGTTATACACTCGTGTATTTGCACTCACACATCAATTAAGTTACATATAACTTTCACGCAATAGCAGACAATATGTACTGTTAATTAAAGTACTGTAGATAGGTAACTATAAATACTAAAAGTTTGAAACAAAAATATTCTTACAGAAAATAAGACACTCTGCATTCTTCATTCGGTTAATTTTTTTAACATAATGGACCGTTTCTTTGATATTCTTGCTCATTTAAGCCGAAATACAAATTTGAGGAAGTGATGTTAATTTTTCGGAAATAATTGAAGTTCTGCAGTTTGAGAATGAAATATGGTAGATTGATGAAGCAAAAAGCTTCTCACGGGAAATTTTATGTTCGTTATATTTTGTCTTTTTTTACTTTTTCTTATAAAATGCACCGGTTAAAAGGAATTAATTATTTTTTTTGTTGAAAGTGTCATTTGGGCGCCATTTTTTTCAAAATGGCGGCTATCCTACGCGTCTGGCGATTGTAGACACTTAAGAATCGGATTCCTTAGACTTTTTTCGGTTAAGAAACCGCCGGTTTATTTATGTTGCAATTAAGTTCCCCAGATGTCCATAAATTTGCATAACTTTACTAGACCATTATGCGAGTAGCACTAAATTACCGCATAATGTTTTTTGTAGATTGATCCTATACTTTTTCTGGTAGGAAATGTAGTATAACGCCCCAGTTTCTGTTTCCCAATACTGTTGGTATTTTTCCAGCTCGAGTAGTCTTAAAAAGCCATTTTGACTAATTTTGATGGATCCCAAAAACATGTTTCTAACATGCGTACTAGATTTTTTTAAAGAAGATATAAGTATGGTTTTAAGTGTGTTTCGTATTGAAAGTATTAGCAATAAGTTTGCGCAGTTTCGCGTGAAACGTAACACACGTGACAAGCTACATCACGGTTCATGCACTAGTCTCTTAAAGCAAATACTAGACATCAATACGCACCGGACAGCTCTGTGTAGAGAGTACGTAAACCTATGCTTATAGCCAAGATATGTGTGGCAAAACAAACCTAGCGACATGAGGAGGATCAATTGACGTAACTTTAACTTTGTTTATATGTTTGACGAACTGCTGTTTTTTACTCATTATTTTCGGTTGTGACAATAAAATCTAGACTTTCGTCAAGAAAATAAATTTTTCTCCGTTTTGTTATGTTGGCAGCGCAAATATGTTATTAATATTATTTCTGTTGGCTTGAAGTGAAAACCCAATGAGTGTTTTTACAGATTTACACTAGCTGACCGCAGGGGCGTCATTTCAGGTTTTTCTTGGGGGGGGGGGGCAAGATTTTGTTTTCTGACGACAGTGACCTTGTTACATCTTTTTTATTAATTAAGCATGTATAAATTAGATACTTTTATAATAAAACTTCAATTTTATGTCCTTAAGTTAGCATTATTTACATTTAAAAATACAAAAAATATATTTATACACAAAAATTCCAAATCCAGGGGGGGGCATTTGCCCCCCCCCCCTGTAGCCCCAAATGACGCCCCTGGCTGTCCGGTATTGGTTTACTGTGTATTTGCTTAAAGGCTTGCAAGAAATAGAATAATGGTCAAAGCATTGTATGCCGGTTGCATGTCTTGTACCAAGAGGTGATATTGCATTACATACGCTAGTCGGGAGTACCTTAGTTCTCCATAGTTGTTTTCCTCGTGCACACGCACAAACACAGTCCATCTACGTAGCTAATTTAACGTGTCATTGGCAGAAAAGTTCATAGTTGTGACAGACTTCGTGTACAACGCACACTTTGTTCGAAACGTGGTTGACGAACCCAGAAAAGCTTTAACTTACCGGTGACCAAAACAAACACTCTTTCTAGTGTGTTACCCTATGAGGCATTGTTTTGCGAGGACACCAACTATTCATTTTATTTATTTATTGTGTGTTGTTGCCCTTACTATAAAACTTCAGTTTTCCATTTCGTAACTATTCAAAGGGGAGAAGTGGAAAATAATTAATATTCCCTAAAAGTGAACAAATATTATTTTGCATAAAATTAGTATATAAAAACTTCTCATATTTACTTCTAAGCACTTTTTTTTGGCACAATTCATATGCCGTTTAGATGGTTTAATTGGACATAAATGTCAGAACAACAACAAAATTTGAGTTTAGAAGTTTTACAATTATCGTAAAGGTGTATATCGTGCCCTCAAATAGTTTCACGGTCTTGGTAGATGCGCACGAGGGAAATAATTACGGAATCGGCCAGGGCGTTGCATTATGGTACCATCCAAGCACTCATCCGGGATGATTTAGAAAAATCCTGGTAAACCAACATCAGGTCGGCCAGACTGGCAATCGAACTCGGGTCCTCCCGAGTGTGAGGCAAGTCTTAACCAGTCGCTCAGTAAATGTCATTGTTCTGCCTATGTTGACCTATGTGTACTTGTCAGTATAGATATCTGCGAACCCTTTGTGAACTGATCTTGATGTACAAATAATTTACTAGGCCCGAAATAAATTAGGGTTTATGATAATTGTGTGTTAAGAGGCTTACTTGTGTCCCTGGCTCATGAACGGTGTTGTAGCGTATCACGACAATTATATTTTACGTGAAACCGCTATACTTATAGCCATTACGTTTATCAACAAAAATACTACGCATTTCAAACTATGCTTCCTTTATTTTAAAAAGGCAGTCCGTTTATTAAAATCATAATTTTGGGGTCCGTAAAAAGGATTGGAAACAGTTCTTTGACATTCCCGAAATAACCCGGAATCGTAATATCTGGAAGCAAGATGCCTGCGTTGGAACATGCTACTAACTGCCCACAGATAAAAGCATTGGGTCGTTGGTTAAAGTTTCATAAGGAAAATTTCCTGTGAAAACACTTTACGCAAGTTCAGGGCGCCATGAATAGAAATGATGAGGTTCTTGTCGAGCGTAGTAGTCTAACCCTTATCGCTTCCCAGTCTCCGTGCCTCAAACGCGAGAAATTACACCCGGAGCATAACAATGATATTTGGTGCCATTGTACAACAAATGTCCAACGAAGTAAAATGGCATTAGGTGAGGTAACAAGATTCTTCGACAGCGAGGTTCGGTGACACACGAGTTAACACATTGACAGAACTAGGAGAGGAATCAACCATAGCCTTTGTCAAATAACTATCCAACATTCGTCCGATTCCGAGAAGTTACGAAATACCGTAATCAAGGTGGCTGAAACCAGGAATCGAACCCGGGTCCTTGAATACAAGTCTATCGTGTTACTGCCGGCTTCCATAGCGCAGTCGGTTAGGTGCCGGTCTACGCTGCGAGAGGTTCTGGCCTCGAATCCCGGCTCGGACATTAATGTAGTGTCGTTCTTTAACCTCAGTTCACCCTTATCGGCCGTACAACCCTCTCACCTCACGTCTAACGCGTTACCGTTGTGTTACCTCGCTCGTTTAATGTGACGTTATAAAAACTAGTTTAGCTATCCTCAGAGTTTATCTGTTAATTGGTTGTCTTCCTGTATAAGATAAAGGATACTGGCACAAATTGCACCACACATGCCATGCCACTAATGCCGCCGATGGCTGCAAACATCACGCACACCAGGATGAAGGTCGACTATAATAGCGGCCGGCACATCAGTCGCTCTGTGTCTGGAATTATGTGCCTTACGTGTGTGCTTTCTACTTGGCGTTGTGTTATTACCTGTGACGACTACTGCCTTGTAACTGAAATGTCACCGAGCTAGGAAGCACAGAGGTAAGGGGGAAGTTCAATGAAAATTTGGTTTTGGTAATTTTTATATTTGTGCGAGATATGGTTTGTTTTCTAAAACATACATTGTGACAATTTTTTACTGAAATGAAAATTTTTTTTAGCTTTCTTAGTTTTTTATAATGGCATGTCAGGGTCCAAATTTGCATAAAACTCTTTTACGCCACACAGGAAGACCAACTGACTTACCAAAATTAAATAATCCACACTAAAGAACAGTGGAACATGCTACGCCAAGACCTGCATAAAAATGGCATTGATATATTTTTTTTTATTTTTAAAAATTCCAGAAAATTAGTAATATTTTTCAACATGTATTACATACAAAAAAAAATTCACATTCTATTATACAAAACTGTAAAAGTAGTCACAATGTATGTCTACAAAACAACCCGTATGTAGTACAAATATAAACGTTATTATAACAGTTAAAATGTTCTGTAAACTCGGCTCCGTAACTAGCTAGAATCGCATTCGATATTACACGCACTGTTAACAATTAGTATTTGGAAATTTACTGCACAGATGTATATAGGTGTTTAGAATGGAGTTATGCTTTTTCCCCAATATTAAATGGTAGCGGTCGAATACATTTGAGGAGCAAACTTTCGAAATTAGACATTTCTACCTTATCCAGTTTTACAGGAAAAAGAGATGAGGTGGGAGGGTTTTTCGACCCCTTTAACGAGGTCTTAAGAGCCGATGAGGGTGAAGTGTGGCGAAGAGACAACACAACATATATTCCCGTCCCGGGATTAGAACCCAGGCCCTCTCGCACCGTGTACTAGCGCCTAACCGACTACGCTACGAAGGTTGGCTACAGATAAGCGAAGAAAAAAACTATGTGTTGAGATACTAAATGTAATGAAACATGGCAGGTTTATTGTTGTACGTGTTTTTAACAGCAAATAATAATAGATGATATAAGTTAACAATATGTTTAGTTTGTTATTAAATTTAAAAAATGGTATCGTCTAGTCGTGAATGAATATGGACATGCGTGGCTTAAAAGGTTACTTAACTTGTCAGAGGCAATATTATGTAACTCTACATCATCCAATAGATAGCACCTGTAGTACCCTTGTTTTGAATGCTAAATTTCAGTGGGGTGGACACAAGACTAGTAGAATACTAGTCTTGATGGTGGACATGTCTGGTTTTGAATGAATACACAAATTTTCGCCTGATATTTAAATGTATCAAGTAGTTTAATAATTTATTCGGACTATACATTCGTGTTTAACTCACTATAGTTTTATAATTAAATCTGACTATATGTTCGTAATACATAATTCATTTTCAGATTTTTGTGGACATGTCTGGTTTTGAAAGTTTATTCCTCATTTTTAGCAAACTCTCAAACCTGGTATTATCAGACTAGTATAGTAACACTGCTCAATATTTGCTCTTTTAACGAGCTGAAGCAAGGTACGTGTTCCACACTGTGTATGGTTTAAAACGTTCCATTACTGTTTAGAAAGCCCCCCTACCCACGGTGGAATCGGTTTACTGTCCGGTCGTCACCACTACAGTTTCCCATTTTTTCCCACGAGATCACCCCAAGACAAATGTTGCAATGGTTCCTTAAATTCCCAGCGAGCGAAGTGGCACAACAGTAATCCGTTGGGCTCGCATTCGGGAGGACGCGGGTTCGATCCCCAACTCCAAACATCTTGATTTCTGTTTTACATGGCTTCCCGGAAATCGCTCCAGGAGAATGTTGGGATGGTTCCTTAACAAAGGCCATGGCCGACTCCTCTTGTACTGAGTTGTGTGTCACCGTCTCTAATGACCTCGCTGTCAACGAGACGTAAAGCCCAATTACAGACATACATACATCCTTACTTTCCCGCCATGTCAGATGCACTGCAGTGCCGTTGCTGGGCGAATAACAATTCTTACCGTGCCGTGCAATGTAGTAATGATGGTCAGTAAGACCGCAGCAAGGAGGAGGGGCAAAAGGACCAGAATGCACCTTGACCAGTCAGAATGGGACCCCGGCCTCTTGCCCTAAACTCTGAGAAAGATTATATTCGTTCATTTTTCATCTGTAAATTACGTCTGTATTTACAGTGTCACTATGTTTACGAAGCTGGAATGATCTTTAACAAACGTTACAGTGTTCTTTATGTAAAATGTGAATTTATTATATTTACAATAGTTAAAGAAGTTATTGACATATATTTCTTAAAAATTTTATTCCGACATTAGGGGCCCCATACAATTCTCTGCCGCGGCCCCCAGCGTGTTTTATGTGCTCTTTTCCAAGCGAAACTGTTACACGTGTTCCTAATATATTTACGTATTACAATAATACTCACTTGAAACGAATGGCGAGCCCTGGCTGTAATTAAATAGACTAGATGGTGAGATTGGGCACACCTCCTTGCAATACTATCTGTAAGTTACTCCTGGCAAGCCTTCGGGACCAGGCACAAGAGAGCAGGTTCTGCCAAAGTTGGCGGAGATAACAGGAAATACATCTGATTCAACGTTAAAAAGGAAATACGGCACGTCTGTATTGTAAGCATGTTTCCTGCTGTAACTCCGAAAATATCACCTGAATTCGTAAAGTGCAAAGCGAGAGGTTTCCGTTGGTCTTTACTTCATAGATACTATTGAAAAATATAATGTTGTGGTCACCGTTTTAAGTCCCGTAAAAAAAAACTACAAGGAAAACAATGCACGCCAGTTTGGCGCGCTGCGAATAGAGGTGATATGCTTCTCGTCAGACGTGGGACAATGACTCTTATCGCTACGATGTTCCAACGCTTCAGAGGTGGAAATTCGACATCGGCGAAGACTCCTCTTAATTAATGCAAATAAGGCCAGCAACCGAAGTAACCAGTTTTGCTCGTATGAGAGAAAATAAAAATATTGGGAAGGTTGGGATAAGTTAAAAATAAACATATAAAACCGGAACAAAAGCACGTATGTGAGGCGATAAAATAAGGTGGGTCCCTGGAACTTTCAAAAGCTGTGTTTGTGTATTCCGCTCGCGGGGCGAGGACTATAGCGGGGCATTAATTGCCGTAGATCGTGCTCGACCTCGTAAACACTGGCTTATCTACACCGAGGTCCGCACCTGTCGTGATTTGTCGTCGAGTTTCTCCACGCGACCTACTTCACACAGGTATTTCCCGCGCCTTCTCTGCTCGCTTCATTTACACACACGCGCTTGTATCACCCGCAGATCTGACACTCGTATTATATGTATCGACTATATATATATATATATATATATATATATATATATATATATATATATATATATATAATATACATATGTGTATTAGGCGGTTCACTTTAAACTGAGCACTTCCCAACACTTATAATTACAAAAAAAAAAAAAGTGTTTATGGGAGATAAAAATGTAAAGCATTGAGAGCTCTGAAATGTGTACACTAGTTTTTAATTACATAGAAGTTTTCATGTTTAAAATAGTAACGATGGAGACAAAATTACTCACAGAACATTGTAAGCAGGGCCTAATTTGTCCCGGACAGCCTTTATATACGTGTGTATATGTGTATAAATATATATGAATATATGTATATACTATATATAAATAAACACACACACACACATATATATACATATATATGTGTGTGTGTTTGTGTGTGTGTGTGTATGTATGTTACGAAGAGTAGGTTTCACCTGCTCAGTGTTTGAACCCGCGCCCGTAATATGATGTTCATAACAGTAGTAGTAAGACATCTGTGTAGCGTAAGAGGGGACTAACTGTGTATATATTGCCACATTTTCACGTAAAATGTCATCATAAAGCATTTTGCACCTAGCATTTTCGTCTCCAATTTAGCTAAGGATTCGCATGGTGTGCTTATTATTAGGAGTATATATATAATTATATATATATATGTGTGTGTATTTAAATAAAATTATAACCAATTGATCTTACAATGTTTAGACACTGTTCGTAGAGAGACTAGAAAATCGCGGGAAAACTTTAATGTTTGCTAGGCTCCAGCGTGCTGAAGGATTGGCCTCGATATTGGCTGTCGTTTATTTGAAGCTACAAGGCACGTATGTGATTGGTCCCAAAATTGTTCACAGGAGTCACAAATTTCACTATCAAATGACAGTATTTTCAGATTAGCATTATTTTCACTTTGTTCACGTTACGGGCAAATTTAAAACATACAAAATTAACACTCATATCGTCCTACTGACACACACACACACACACACTCTCTCTCTCTCTCTCTCTATATATATATATATATATATATATATATATATATATATATATATATATATATACACACACACACACACACACACGCACGCACACACAAAAGCTATGTCAGAGGAGGGAGTGTGTTATTTTTGCGAGGTCATAGTTTATGTAGTTTATGAATAAGTAAGTCGAAAATATTTATTTCTGTCTGTTGTAAATTTGTGGGAGTAATATTACCCTGAAAATCTAATTAAAAATCTAATTTATTTAAATAAAAAATTTAATAATTACTTTAAATTTAGCAGTGACACAGAAAATTTTGTTTAAATGATGAAAGACGAAGTAATATTTTATTTAATTTAGAGAAATGAGATTCTAGTCAGTATTTAGGGTATAGCCTACTGTGAAAGTTTGCCTCATTTTGATATTTGTATTCTGAGAAACATTCCCGACAGTTCTATTGTTGACCTTAAAACCATCGTGACTTCCTATAAAATCAAAGTATCTGCTATCCTGTTTACAGACTTTGAGAGAAATGTCAAAATCGGGCAAACTTTAACTGTACAGACTGTATCATTACTCCCATTATAATTCACTTTACGGACTAATAGAAAATACGTTATTTTTAATTTCTCGTAAGATATACCACTAAAAATTAACACACTGCCTTTAAGTACACACACGTTGGTTTGCAACATACGTCATAGAAGGTGATTGATTTCTTCTTACGAAAAAAACGTTAGGAAAATGGCGAGTGACCCGGAAACGACGTATAGTGGTAGAAAAAAATCTACAAAAATTATACTTTTATCAATTTTTTTTAATTGAAGCAACGTAAGGTATTTGTTTACTATGCGTGATGATGGTGATAAATATTAATGTATGTATTTTTATTAAATAAAACGTATTTTTAAAGCTTAACTGTTCCAAATGTTTTTTTCTCTTAATGAAAGCTGACTCTGGATTAGACAAATATTGTCTTCCTAACGGTACTGAACAACGTATGTTGCTCGCATATCGCGCTAGGCTCATTGTTCTTGTTTTTACTCCTATTGTTAACTGATTCTCAAATATAAACATTTTGTAATCTTATTTCTTAATGAGGTAATAAAAAATAAAATATAGCAAAGTATTACCTGAGTCCACGAAAATTTATAGTATTTACTATATTTTTTGCGAAATGTCGTAAACTAAGTGAAAGTAAATTAAGTACAATTCTTCTAACAATGTTTCGTGTTATGAAGTTTTTTTTTTAAATATTACGGAAAATGCTGATTAATACCGTCATCCGTAAAAGAAATTAGGACGTTTTAAAATTACTTAGTCAAATTACAATCACCTTTTATTGCCAATAAGGCTCCCCCTGAACATATTAAGGCTCGGTTTCAGTCACCATATTGAATATTGACTGGATTTATTTGCTTGGACATACTCCATTGAGAAATAAATGACTGTCAAAAGAAAACTAAAAATAAGACAAGAAAACATAAATAAGCAGAGTATGCTTTAGTCATCAGGATACATACACAACATGGAATTCCAAAACTGGAATCTGGCCAGATAAAACAAGGAACAAACAGAAAATAAAAGAAATAACAAAAATATAAAAAAGAAAACCTATGTTGACATGTGAAACAACGATGAGACGAAACAAAAACAGAAACAGAAATACAGCAAACGACACAACGATGAGACGAAACAAAACACAAACGATGAGACGAAACAAAACACAGTAGTTTTCCAAACAGTCAGTATTATCGACGTTTCGGGAACTGGAATCTGTTCCTGTCATCAGGTAGACACACAGGGTTCAGGAACACGAGTGCGACTGATGAGTCGAATTTCATCAGTCATCAGTCGCACTCGTGTTCCTGAACACTGTGTGTCTACCTGATGACAGGAACAGATTCCAGTTCCCGAAACGTCGATAATACTGACTGTCTGAAAAACTACTGTGTTTTGTTTCGTCTCATCGTTTGTGTTTTGTTTCGTCTCATCGTTGTGTCGCATGTCAACTTAGGTTTTCTTTCTTGTATTTTTGTTATTTTTTTATTTTCTGTTTGTTCCTTGTTTTATCTGACCAGATTCCAGTTTTGGAATTTCATGTTGTGTATGTATCCTGATGACTAAAGCATACTCTGCTTATTTATGCTTTCTTGTCTTATTTTTAGTTTTCTTTTGACAGTCATTTATTTCATAATGGAGTATGTCCAAGTAAATACAGTCATGCACTCCCATTGCACAATTCTTTCAAAGATCATATTGAATATTATTATTTTTCACTTTTTTGGAATTCTAGCAAAAAAATGTTAAATATGTGATTATACCTCAAATTCTATTTACATTTCACTACAGTACATACCTTGCGATTTTGCTGTTAACATATAATTACGTCACATCCTGTGTGGCAAATTATTTTATATTAATAATTTGTCCGACAAATTGCGACCTAACTATACATTACCAGCTCTATTGCAATGCTTGTATTGTAGCTCAAGGTAAATAGAATTTGCGGTATAGTCGCCGATTTAACATTTTTCTTTCCAGAATTCCAAAAACTCGGAAAATAGTAAAATTCAATATGGCGACTGAAACCGAGCCTTAATCTTTATATTTGTGTGCATTTTCACTTCCACTAAAAACACAAAAAGAAAAAAAAAAGATATCAACCTAAGCACACAGTTTTCTAATGAGATGTTCAACACAGATTACAACAAATAAATGCCATCCTCGATTTGCATTCGAATTGTATAGGTACAATAAGTATTTAAACGGAGTTAGCAGCATGATTTAAGTAACCAAAACTGTCCCTCTGGTCACATCTGCCCACGACCCGCTGTTCTCTTTCTAAACACGACATACTTCAGTTGCAGCGCTAGAATGCCTGCCATGTAGGCAACACTACTCACATGCACGCATGGCTTGTTGCTGTGCCAATTGCGTAGAAGATAGAGGATGATACCGTTTTAACACTTTGGACGAACCAGTGGCGTGGCGTGGGTGTGTTGCAAAGTAAGCTGTGCTTTGCGACGTCTGTACAAATTAATGAGCTGGCTATAGGTAGTGGTGAGGCTCGAGTGTGACGCCACTTCTAATAAGTCACTCTCGTATTTGTACAAACGTCGCGAAATACTGCTCACCTTGCAACACAGACACGCCACGCCACTGGGAAGAACATGAACCACGCATTAATAATCTTACAGTACTCCCTGCACAATTTTTTACACGCGCAGCCTAGTGTACGAGATTACCCTAGAATATATTTATTTCTTAAATACATGAAAAGACAAATGGTTATCTCAATACGTCAAAGGTATTAGATTGATCGTGAAGACCTGGGATCAGGAACATCTGGTGTTTTATCTCTCTCTTAAACAAACACCTGTCACAGAGCATATATAGCTCAATATTTTTAACGAAAAAAATGTCAACCATACAATATTTACCATGTTAGTTTTTATCAATTTAATACAGGCGATTTGCTTTCCGCATTTTCAAACGTGTTAAGCTCATTCATTTTATGGTAGGTAACTACGTCCTAACAATATTCTTCAGCAGGAAATTTCTCATACATTTTTTGGAGGAGTGTGCATTCACACGACGTACAGAGAACGACGATTTTGGAAAGGTGAAAATTCCCTTAAAAGTGTAACTGAAAGTAAGTTTATTGCTAGTAACACAGCTAGAAAGGAAGATAAATATTTAATTTTTTAATAGGTAATTCGTTATTGAACGATGCCGTGCTATTAAAATTTGGATGTTGCTATCAAACCCTTTCCTAAGGAATGCGTTTATCAGTGGTGGTACGTGACTCCGGCAATTAGCAGTTCACGCTGTAATATTTTTGAGTAAATTTAAACACGGCAATATGAACTCCTTTTCAAAATAAATATAAAACAATTCCAAAAAAGTAAAACACACACATCTGTGTACAGCTTATTAGCGTGTTATAAAATGTAAGTTGTTAATTAAATTTTTAAAACTAGGTCATAATTTTTTCCAAGTGATCACTGAAACACTACTTGCACTTGATATTTCTTTTTCGGTGTTTTCAAGGCAGATATTAAGCATGTAATCTACCATAACTTTTTCGGATTTCCATAGAAATTCATTTAAAAACATAGAATTTGTACGGATATCTCTTCAAGATTTGTTTTAATTTTGCTGAAAAATTAACTTGATCTCTGAAAACTCGAGCATGTGTGTCTCGTGACTTCGAAGCGTGAGTTCCAACATCCCGCATGAGTTTGCACAATGAAATGTTTCAGACAGGACATAACGATTTTTTTTTTTTTTTTAATTTGCGGAAATCCTGAATTGAACTGTAATCTTTCACGTTTTTTTATACTTGAGTGAGACACATCTTAGATTCGAAAAGTTCCCCAACTCGATTCGCCACTTAATTTTGCAAAGTGCATGAACGGAAAAACAATAGAATCGTTTTATCTCTTCGCTTCTTTATCCACGATTATTATTTCTGTCATGAATATATCCCATGTGAGTAATAACACGTCACAAACAGCGCAGTCTACATTCTCTAAGAGCGACAGGACGACAACGTTCCCGCCGCACGCTCACGGCTGTAGCACTGGACAAATAAGCAGTATAAGTTATTTTGTGGCTGCAGTGTGCTCCTATCACGCCGTTCCATTCTGAGCGTTGAGTCATCGCGCCCGTTTATGTAGTCCGTTTCACATAAGAATTCCACTTTTTTACAGTTGTGTTGGCATTTCATTTACATCTGCAAAAAGTAGTGTTTTCCTCATCTATAAGTGATTTTTGGACACACACACACTCAGCTGGCTCTGAAACTGTGCACTTTATAAAAAAATATTTTCCTACAGAAATTTGTTTACACGATAGTCTTCAGAACTGTCAAAAAAATGGAATTCCAACATGAGAGAGACTATAGTCGCTTACGAGTCGTGGCGGCCAAGTGGTCAGACCACTCGACTCCCACCAAGGCGGTTTTTGGATTTTCGCATGTGGGAATTGTGTTGGTATGCTGCATGGCTTAGCCAAGACATTAGCTTTCAAGAAATAATGCACAAATCATTCTCATATACACGCCCAAAGTACCAACTGTGACTGCCGATACTAGCGGCCGAGAACGTCCGCGTAAACGTTTTGGAAATTCAAGCTACAGTTCACAGAGGAGAAAACAGTTGCATATAGAAGAAAAAATACAAAGTAAATAAATTCCGCTGTTTGAAAGAATTCTTCGAACATCTGTAAGAAAGATTGCCGTATCATTATGCTTCCCCTGAACAAGTGACAAAACTGAAGCAAGCACAAAGAATTTTCATGCACGTAAAGAAATATCGTTTTGATGTGGCGCTGTTCACGCTGACTGAACTGTCGTTGGTTCTAATCAGAACCAGACAATATGTGAAAATGCTAAATGATAAGGTACTAATTTATATCCTCCACACTACCTATATAGGAAGATTAAAGAACCATGCTATTCCGGGAGTATTACGAACTCAGGTGGATTTTCAGAAATGAAATTTCATAGTAATTCTAGATCATACTGTTAGCTAAATGTCTAACGTACAAAATGATGTTCTAAAACGTAATGCTGTTTCCCACCTTTGCACTAAGTTAGTTCAAAATATCTCTACGACTACACCGAGAAAATATTTTGTATTTTTAACTGTTAAAGTTTACAAAAGTTATAAAATATATTGTTTCACAAATACAAAATTGTTCTCAATGTAATCAAAACCGTAGCCTGAAGTAGCTTAGTTCAGTGAATTACGTTTTACTGTAAATTACATAAGTTGTGTGATTGGTTTTTTTTTTTCTATTTGTACGAACATAAAACGGTAAACTTGCGATTTAACTACAAACTTTAAAGTTTTTGATTTGCGGGATTAATTTATCTAATGTCTAAATTTGAACGTAAATACAAATGATTTCCTTTCAAACATCTTTACTGAATAACGTGCTGTGTTATCGACATAAATTTTATTTGTGCAGTGGCTACGCTAGTACGGAATTTCGAAATTTCATGTTAAATAAAGTTATATTGTTGCAGCGTGCGTGGATACCTCTTCGAATGTGAGGTATTGGTCTACTAGCAGTGCACGGCATGCGTTGCAATGCCCTATTTTTCTGTTCTTTTTTTTTTTTTTTCAATGAATTTTATTGGGTAACCCGTTACGACTCTTTACCCCCCTCCCCCCTAATCCCCTAACAAAAACCACTTCATTTTCAAATGAATTATACATTTTAGGAGAAACGTTTGCGGGTACACGTACAACAAAAAACAAAAGTTTTCTTTTTTTCTTAATGTTTTTTTTTTGCTATCCC